>VDFB02185779.1:0-16664 GCA_007258455.2 Sequoia sempervirens
AAGGCCATCAAAGAATGGCCCAAGCCAAGGACTTTGACTCAACTTAGAGGCTTTGTGGGATTATGCAGCTATTATAGGTGTTTTGTAAAGGGCTTTTCCGAGATAGCCACTCCCCTCACAGACTTGACAAAAAAGGGGGCCTTTATATGGAATGACCAAGCACAACAAGCCTTTGAGAAAATAAAGGAAGCCATGAGTACCTGCCTTGTCCTTTCCACTCTTGATTTCACACTACCATTTGAGCGACAATGTGATGCCTCCGAAGAAGGAATCAACGCAATTCTCATGCAAAGGAAACATCTAATAGCCTTCGAAAGCCGCAAGTTGAATGAGACTGAAAAGAACTACTCCATCTATGACAAAGAGATATTGGCTATTATGCACGCCCTAGCCAAATTTAGACAATACCTAGTTTGTGGAAAATTCACCATCAAGACAGATCACAATAGTCTAAGATTCTTCATGCATCAAAAGGATCTTAATGATCGTCAACAAAAGTGGGTGAGCCGAGTTCAAGCCTATGATTTTGACATAGAATATGTTAAAGGAACCAATAATGAAGGGGCAGATGCGTTATCCAGGCACCCCCACCTCAACACCATCACAAGCATTTCAAAGGACTGGAAAAATGACATTATTACTAGGTATGCCAAAGATGCGCAAGCCTCCGAGATCTTAGATGGAAGGATGCCAAATGAAGAATACAAGATATGGGATGATCTCATCTTATATAAGGGAAGGATATTTCTTCTTCCCCACTCAAAGATAAAGAACAAAATTATTAAAGAATTCCATGATAGCCCTTGGGCGGGCCACCAAGGATACTACAAAATGTATAAACAGAAAGTACTCATGGAAGGGATTAAAAAGTGATGTACTCAAACATGTACAAGAATGCATGACTTGTCAACAAAATAAAGTGGAATAAAGTCATCCTGCTGGACTACTACAACCACTACCCATTCCCAACCAAAAATGGGAAAGTATCTCGATGGATTTCATAACCAGATTTCCCAAGATACATGGAAAAGATTGTATTTATGTAATAGTGGACAGACTTACTAAATATGCCCACTTTTTTGCAATTTCATCATAATACAAAGCATCTCAAGTAGCAGAATTATTTTTTAAGTCTTTCGTCTTCATGGGATACCCAAAACAATCGTCAGTGACCGGGATAGTAAATTTCTTAGCCAATTTTGGCAAGAAGTTTTCCGACTAGCAAGGACAAATCTAACTCCAAGCACAAGTTACCACCCGCAAACGGATGGGAAAATGGAGATAGTTAACAAATGGATAGAGGGTTACTTACGAAATTATGTCATGAGTCAACAAACCGCATGGATAAAATGGCTACACTTGGGCAAGTATTGTTATAATACCACCCACCACATGTCAATTGTAATGAGCCCCTTCAAGGCCATATATGGATATGAAGCCCCTTCCTTTGGAAATTTGGTCACCCAAGAAAGCAAGGTACAAAGTGCACAGGACTTCATACAGAAAAATATAGACCTCATAAAGACCCTTAAGGAAAATTTGCAGCAAGCCCAAAACCAGCAGAAAATCTATGTTGACGAACACCGCATAGAAAGGACATTTGAAGTTGAAGATCTAGTTTCTTTGCGGCTACAGCCATATAAGCAAACACTAATAAAAAAGAGTGGGGCTGAAAAGCTAAAACCACATTTCTATGGTCCTTACAAAGTTATAAGAAGAGTGGACGAGGTAGCTTATGAGATAGAGCTACCAAAGCACACCAAGATCCATAATGTCTTCTATGTATCCAGGCTTAAAAAGGTCCTTGGGAAGCAATTCCTCCCTTGCATTGAATTACCTCCTCTAGATGAGGAAGGGTAACTTACTTTAGAACCAAAATTCATCATAGACACTAGAGAAAGGAAATTAAGAAACAAGATCATTACTGAGTTTCTAATCAAATGGAGAACTCCACGCGAAAACAGTACTACTGGAAAAAGGAAGCCATGCTCAAAACATTAGAACTCAAAGCATGATGTTGACTGGAACAGGGAAATGAACTTTTTGGATGTGTATCTTTAGAATGAAGTTAATGGACATTCTTAGTGCTGGGACATGGCGAGGATGGTATGCAGTATTACATTTACAATGCGTGAGGCTTGGAATGGGATGCACAAGGTGGGTATCCATAAGGCCCAGAGATTGGCTGCAAACTTCCGGGGTTTATAAGGCTGGATGCATGAAATGGGGTATTAAAACTGAAAAATCATTCTAATCTCCAGAGGATGCATTAAATTACCACTCTAAGGTATATGGGGGCAGAAGAAGTGTTACAATCTTTTCCCGGGGATTATAAGGGCAGAATACACTTAGAATAAGGTATCCGAAGGGCACAGGAAGAAATTGTTTACAACCTTTCTAGGATTTTAGGCTGGATATCCTTAAATAAGGTATCTAGAGGGCCTGGGAAGAGATGATCCAACCTTTTCCTAGGATTTCTAGGCTGAATACACTTAAGAATAAGGTATCCAAAGGGCCTGGGAAGAGGTGTTACAACCTTTTCCTAGGATTCTAAGGCCGGATACCCTTAAAAAAGGTATCTAGAGGGCCTGGGAAGAGATGTTCCAATCTTTTCCCAGGATTTTAAGGCTGGATACACTCCATAGTGAGGTATCCAGAGGGCCTGGAAAGAGATTAGTTGTAACAAGATGTTACAATCCTTTTCCAGGATGAAGACCACTGTACCGGCCAAGAACATCAAGAGATTAAGGAAAAAAAATTCTAAGGATTGCTTGAGGACAAGCAAAGTCACGTGGTGGAGACTTGTGATGTCCCCATCATACGAGAGTAATTAAGATAAGTATATGTTTCAATACATTTTCTTTTTCAATATATACATATATTTAAATATAATTGTATGAAAATAGAAAATATCATTACTTATATATATTATACTAATCAATTGTTGATACAGCCATCAAACACAAATCCAAGATGAAGACAAAAACGAATAAGAGATAATCAAGTAATGAAAGGATACGATTAGAAAATGACCAGACGCATATCATCTGAAGGACGCATGAAAATAGAAGGGATGTGTCTAATGAAGTATCACATCTATATCTAGTTGAAGGCGATGAGGAGAAGCGGCATCAGAAAAAAGAAATCAATCGGTTAAGAAGAAAATAAAGAGCGTCAGGAGAAGATCAAAGGTACATTTCAGAATCGCCATCAAGACAAGTTAGAAGAATCAAGACGCCAACACCAAGGGGAAGACATCATACCATTCTGTGCTGAGACAACAAGGCGCACACGTGAACAGCAAGGAGGAAGATATCAAACACCAAACGCTGAGACACAGGCTGAGGAAAGAACATACTCAGGATTTCAATAAGGGAGAAACAAGACAGAGAGTCAAGCATATGAGAACGACGGACTTCAAGGAAGTGAAGACACATAATTCAGACATTAAGAGAAGAGGAGCCATAAACTGAGATTATTACTTAGAGGCCTTGCTGCTGCAATCATCAGATTTGAAGGAGCAACTTATACTTCATTTAACATCATTATATTACTCTGAAACTTGGCTCAGCTAATCGAATTAATCAGCTTTCAGATCTTTGATTGATTGGTGTGGTTATTTATCTACTACATTTGAGTGACTTCTTCATTTGGATTTAGTTGGGCTTATGACAATATATATATATATATATATGTATGTTATTGTATATCTTTTAATGTATAAATATATTAAATATATACGCGTTATCCTTAGATACTCCTTTGTGATGGGGACATCACAAGTCTCTCCCTCTTGTTTTTGCTTGTCCTCAAGCAACTTATAACTCTTTGCCTTAATGTTCTTAATCTCTTGATATTCTTGTCCCACATACCTGTCTTATCTTGGAAAAATATCGTAACATCTTGTTACACTTAATCTCTTTCCAGGCCTTCTGGATACCTCATTCTTAAGTATACCCAACCTTATAATCCTGGAAAATACTGTAACATTTTGTTGTACTTAATCTCTTTCCAAGCCTTCTGGATATCTTATTTTTAAGTGTATCCAGCCTTATAATCCTGGGAAAAGGTTGTAACACCTCTTCCCAGGCCTTCTAGATACCTTACTCTTAAGTGTATCCAGCCTTATAATCTTGGAAGCGAGTTTCCACTTCACAAGCCTTATGGATACCCTATATTTTGGTGTAACCATCCTTAAGATCCTTGGAAGAACCTTGGCTCTGCCTAGGCCTTATGGATACCCTATTTGGGTATATCCATCCTAATTCTTATATGCATTCATCATTGTAATGTAATATTACATATTATCCTCAAAGGATGTTCTTGTGCAAGGGAAATGACTTGTTAACTTATATTGAAAATATTACATACAATAGTTAGTTTATTTCTTGTTCTAGTCAAGGGCCATTATGATTTCCCCTTCCCGAATTTGCTTATCTTTAAATGCCTTAATAGTTTCTTCCTTTTCCCATATGGCATGTTCTTCGGGGAGTCCCTTCCATTTGATTGGAGACTCGGTAATGATCCCATTCCTCAATTTCCTTTCTCTGGTGTCTAGGATAAATTCTAACTCTAAGATAAGTTGTCCTTCATCGTCTAGAGGAGGTAACTCAGTACAAGGGATGACTTGCTGCCCAAGGACCTTCTTAAGCCTGGATGCATGGAAGACATTATGGATCTTGCTATGCTTTGGTAGCTCTATCTTGTAAGCTACCTCGCCCACTCTTCTTATAACTTTATAGGGACCATAAAAGTGTGGCTTGAGCTTTTCAACCCCACTCCTTTTGATTGATGTTTGCTTGTATGGTTGTAACCGCAGAAATACTAGGTCTCCAATTTCAAATGTCCTTTCTATGCGGTGTCGATCGACATAGATTTTTTGCTGGTTTTGGGCTTGTTGCAGATTTTCCTTGAGAGTTTTCATGAGGTTGATATTTTGTTGCATGAAGTCTTGTGCACTTAGTACTTTGCTTTCTTGGATGACCAAATTTCCAAAGGAAGCAGCTTCATATCCGTATAGAGCCTTAAAGGGGCTCATTCCAATTGACATGTGGTGGGTAGTGTTATAACAATACTTGCTTGTGTAGCCATTTTATCCATGCTGTTTGCTGCCCCGTGACATAGTTCCTTAAGTAACCTTCTATCCATTTGTTAACTATCTCCATTTGCCTATCTATTTGCGGATGGTAACTTGTGCTTGGGGTTAGACTTGTTCCTACTAGCCGAAAAAGTTCTTGCCATAATTGGCTAAGGAATTTGCTATCCCAATCATTGATGATTGTCTTGGGTATCCCATGGAATCAAAAGACTTCCTTAAAGAATAATTCTGCTATCTGAGGCGCTTTATATTCCGACGAGATTGTGAAGAAATGGGCATACTTAGAAATTCTATCCACTATCACATAAATGCTATCTTTTCTATGCACTTTTGGCAATCCAGTTATGAAATCCATTGAAATGCTTTCCCATTTTTGGTTGGGAGTGGGTAGTGGTTGTAGCAAACCCGTTGGATGATTTTGTTCCACTTTGTTTTGCTGACAAGTCATGCATTCTTGTACATGTTTAAGCACATCTTTATTTAATCCCTTCCATGAATACTTCTCTCTAATCTGTTTATAAGTTTTAAGTACCCTTGGTGGTCGGCTAGAGGATTATCATGGAATTCCTTCATAATTTTGCTCTTTAGCTTGGAGTGGGGAACAAGAAGTACACTTCCTTTATATAGAATAAGGTCGTCCCATACCTTATGTTCTTCATTTGGTATTCTTCCTTCTAATATCTTTGAGGCTTGTGCATGCTTGGCATACTCGGTGATAATGTCATTTTTCCAATCTCTTGGAATGCTTGTGATGGTGTTGAGATAGGGGTGTCTAGATAAAGTATCTTCCACCTCATTAACAGTTCCTTTGACATATTCTATGTCGAAATCATAGGCTTGAACTCAGCTTACCCACTTTTTTTTATGATCATTAAGATCTTTCTGATTCATGAAGTATCGTAGACTATTGTGATCTGTTTTGATGATGAATCTTCCACAAACTAGGCATTGTCTAAATTTGGCTAGGGCGTGCATAATAGCCAACATTTCCTTATCATAGATGGAGTAGTGCTTCTCAGTCTCCAATAGCTTACGACTCTCAAAGGCTATTGGATGTTTTTCCTGCATGAGAACTGCTCCGACTCCTTCCCTTGAGGCATCACATTGTAGCTCAAAAGGTAGTGTGAAGTCTGGAATAGCAAGGACAAGATAGGTACTCATGGCTTCCTTAAGTTGTTCAAAGGTTTGTTGTGCTTGGTCATTCCACATAAAATCCCCCTTTTTAGTCAAGTCTGTGAGGGGAGCGACTATCTTGGAGAAGCCCTTTACAAAATGCCTATAATAGCTGCATAATCCCACAAAGCTTCTAAGTTGAGTCAAGGTCCTTGGTCTAGGACATTCTTTGATGGCCTTAATCTTCTCCTCATCCACGCTCACCCCTTCTGCGTTTATTTTATGTCCCAAATAGAGTATTTCTTCTAGCCCAAATTCACATTTTGACATTTTTGCGTAAAGGGATTCTGATTCCAGTATGTTCAAGATTTCTTCAATATGTCGGAGATGCTCTTCCCATGTTTTGCTATAGATCAAGATATCATCAAAGAAGCTGAATAAGAACTTTCTTAGTTGTTGGAGGAAAATGTGGTCCATGCATGATTCGAAGGTGGCTAGGGCATTGGTGAGGCCGAATGGCAATACTAGGAATTCAAAATGCCCATAGTGGCATTGGAGAGCTATTTTTGGTACATCTTCCTTCTTCATTCTAATTTGGTGGTATCCTGACCGTTAGTCAATTTTGGAAAAATATCTTGCTCCATGGAGTTCATCCATTAATTCATCTATCCTTGGGATTGGGTACCAATTCTTAATAGTTTTCTAGTTTAAAGCTCTATAATCTATACACATTCGCATAGTGCCATCGTTCTTTTTGACTACCACTACAGATGACGCAAAGGGACTATAACTTGATTGAATGTGTCCCATTTCTATCAATTCTTTAATGGTCTTTTCAATCTCTTCTTTGAATCTTCGGGGGTGCCTATAAGGGGTGGTTATCACCGGTTTTGATCCTTCTTCAAGTTCTATGGAGTGCTCAAATCCCCTTTTTGGAGGTAGACAGGGGGAATATCTCCAAAAATATTTTTGTGTTTCTTTAGGATAGGTTGGACGTCTATGTGAATTGCTTTCTCATGAGAAGGTGATTTATCTAATACCATGCATTCCATTCACCATGGCCATGCCTTACAATCCTTTCCATCATTTTACAAGATACCACTTTTGGGGATCCATTTGGCAGTCCTTTTAATGTAACCTCTTGTCCGTTGTGTGTGAAACAGATTTCTACGTTTGGGTTATCCATGGTAAAGCGTCCTAAGGAATTTATCCAAGGAATCCCTAATATCACATCATATTGTAGGTTCACAACATAGAAATCTCCTCTTATGGTATGTCCATCCATGGTGATCTCTAATTGGAGAATGATCTTTGTGCATTGATTTATAGTTCCATTTGCTAGTGCTACCTTGAAAACATTGAAATTTTGGGCCTTCAATCTTTGTTTTGATACTAATTTTTTGATGATAAAGTTGTGGGAAGTCCCACTATCAACCAAAGCAATATTTTTTTGTCCTTTTAGTGTTCCTTTGATCTGAAAAGGTTTATGCTCACTTGCTGGAGTGATGACCGCTAAGGTGCCTTGTTCATCTGGGTCCCATCTTGCCCTTCTGGTAGGAGTTTCTCTTGTCTCTTCATCCGATGCTTCTTCTATTTTATGTATTTGTCCCTTCTTGCATTGGTGGTCTTGTCCCCAAGGTTCTTTGCATTTGAAATATAAACTTCTCTTCATTAATCCTTCCCTTCTTTTGATTGCTTCCTTGTCATGGAATTAGTGTCCCAAAATCCATGGTTCTTTGCAAAAGTAGCATGCTCTTTCTTTATTATCTCTTCTTTGTTGGTCTTGTTTGGGTTGTGACTTGAATGAGGGGTTCTTAGGATGTTTCCTTTGAAGAGTCGTAGTCCACTTTCATGGCTCTTTGAATTGCCTCCCCCACGGTTTTTGGTTCTAATGGGTTTACTATGTTCTTAATTGGTTCCTCGAGTCCTTCAACGAATAGATAGGTAAGCCTTCTTTGGAATAGGTCGGGGACCATGACAGCTAGTTTTTGGAATTCATTTGCAAATTCCTCCACTATTCCATGTTGCCTAAGTTGAGTGAGTTCCTTAAAATACCACTCGGGATGCTTTTGATCGAATCTATTAATGATTTTTTGAGTGAATTCCCTATAGGTGACTATTTTTTGATGGCCTTGGGTGACGAGTCCATGATGCCACCAATCATGAGCTATCCTTGATAGGTGGACAAAAAATTTAATGGCATTCTCTTCAGTCATGGGGCTAAGGATACGTAAGTGTCAAGCTTTTGAACCCATGATTGTGCTGTGAACTTCCCGGAGCTGTAAAAATATGGCAAGGTCATCTTATTAATTCTTGATCTAAGGTCTTTGTCGGAATAGTTCTTTCTCCTATTTGGATTGGCTTGGGTTTTGACTTCGTAATATTCCTTGAATGGTATGAGTCTTTGTATTGCAAAGTCTAATTCGGCATACATATGAGCAAGGTCTTCTACACTATTTGTGTTTGGCTCTTCTACTTCTTCTACGACATTTTCTCTTGGAAGGAATGGAGACATGGTTGGTCTCAGTGTAGAACTTTGGATTGAATGCTCATTTTCAGAATGGTTCGAATGTATTTCTTTCCTCAGAATGGTCCTTTCATGAGTATTATTGTTATTCATGTTTTGAAGAGCCTAGAGAATCAACTGATTGGTTTTCTCAAAATTTTCGTTGGTTTGTTCCATGAAGGTTCTAAGCTCTCAAGCCAACTGTTCGGCCATAGTTCCCTTTCTGTGGTAGGTTTGCATTCACTTCTCTTCTACAGGTTGGTAGGAAAGATGCTCTGATACCACTCTGAGAGATCTAAGAACAAAAATAATGAATTGATGCTAAAATACCAGAAATAACTCTTGCAATCAGGTGCGAAACAGCAAATGTTACACACACAGATCAATAGTTTTCACTAGTTCAAACTAGTCGATCCAAATAACCCAGTAGTATCAATCTCAATTAAATGGTGTTAATCTGGATGCTTCCTTGATAATATCTTCCTTGTTCTTCCTTAATTCATGATGCCTTTCTGTTTGGAATGAACCTTCTTTTATATCGTGGTGGAGTGGGAGAGACATGTCCTTTCAAGTAGTCCACTTGCTTAAGGGACATGGATTTTGGTTAACGCTTAGTTAAGAATAATTAATATTTATTAATGTTATCTGTATGGTATTGCCGCTCCCTTCCATTATCCACCTTAGTTACTTTGCTTTGGGCTAAAGAAATTAATCATCTTTCTGATCGCGTCCTTCATAATTGTATCCTTCTTGCTTGATTGCTTCATATTAAATATATTATGTTATTATATATGTTACTGTATGTTATTGTATATTTGTTAATGTACAATCAAAATGCTACTCTACAATTAAGATAATGCAAGTAAGAAAATAGATACAATATCACTTCCCTTTCTACGAATTCTAAAGGCTGATAGAGAAAGGACAAGAACAAGATCACCACGCCAATGAAGTGGAGCCTCAAGAACCTAGAATAATAATGGCGCTAAAGCAAGAAGATGGTGTCGAAGCCAAGTATGAAGCTCCTTCATAATGAATGTCTGCTTGATTGCTATATATTCAGTGCCTATTGTCGCTCCCTTCCACTATCCGCCTTAGTTACTTTGCCATGGGCTAAACAAATTAATCATCTTCCTGATCGCATCCTTCATAATTGTATCCTTTTTGCTTGGTTGCTTCATAATGAATGTTTGCTTGATTGATTCATATTCAATGTGTGTGTGTATATATATATATATGTTATTGTATAAATATATTAAATATATACACGTTATCCTTAGATACTCCTTTGTGATGGGCACATCACAATATCACCTCCCTTTCTACAAATGCTAAATGCTGATAGAGAAACGACAAGAACAAGGTCACCACGCCAATGAAGTGGAGCCTCAAAAACCTACAATAATAATGGCGCTAAAGCAAGAAGATGGTGTAGAAGCCAAGTATTTAGCTGATCGAATCAAGGAGTGATAGAGATGTAAGGAGATGTGTTAGAGAGTGAGAATGAGTAGATGGAATTAATAGAGAGCTTGAGAGAGTCAAAGAATTGAGTTCTAATGGGAAAATTGGAGACAAATAGTCATTCTCGATGGTCAAGAGTCAGTACAGTACATTATGCTCGCAGGTAACAAAGAATCATAATGTCTTTACCGTTTACTAAGACAGGAATCTTGTTCGGATAGTAGCACAGCGCACAAACATCTATGCAACGCGTGCATGTCCACGACAAAAAATCCCTTCATCAATGCTAAACGATAGGGACACATGGAAAAAGCAAAGCAAAAGCGGCCAGTTTTTTGCATTATCAGACTTGTAAGGCTAAAATGAAGGTAAATTAATGGGAAATTGCATGCGGTGCAAATTTATGCCATTGCATTTTGCCCCAAACTTAGCGAGCATATGTGTAGATGCATATGTGAGCTAAATTAGAAAGAGATTGAAGAGAATATATTGATAGTGTTGAGGAAATAGACCTTTGATCCGGCATACTATAATAGACAACCCAAAAACAAAAAAATTGTGTATACATTGCATGTTTTGTTTTTGAGCATTGTGCAATAACAATACAATAATGAGAGCATAAAAGGCATGAAAAATAACTCTTTCAGAAGCAATTATTTTTCTGATTTCTTCAATAGTTATTAGAGTCTTACAAACAACTTTAAATCAGAATTTAAACACTATATCAGACCTGGAAATGATGTTCTATCAGCAAACTGGAAACCTCCTTTGCAAGTACGCCTTGATCCCAAGATGCTAGATGACAATACCCAGCTCCATAGACCTTTTTAGCACACCAAAGGATTCTGGAAAACGTTGTTTTAACCTCCCTTTAATCCCTCACAGCCTGTGCATAACTCCCAAGAGGGTCGTACCTTTCAAGAAGGTCGACTTGGCTAGGAAAAATCAGATTCTTCTCCAAAAATTCTGCAACCAGCTTCAAAAGGGGGCCCCTAGATAGCAATGATGATATTTTGAATGCCCATTTTGATATCTTCAACCTTCTTTGACTTGTGAGCGAAAATATGATTCCCAGGCATAACCAAAAACTCTAGAAAAAGGCCAAAATACCACTCCAAACTGAAAATATAAGCACTCCACACCAAAAATACCAATCACACACCAAAAACCTACTGCAAACCAATCAAAAGTACTGAAATATCTTCATCCTTGCAAGTCCAGTTTTGTTCTTTAACTGAAAACACCCAAACCAACCTAAGCAAGATCTTTCACCGTCGGGGCTAGTCTTAGAACTGAGGGGTATCGTCTTCAACTCCATTTTCAATCTCTGGCTTCAAACCAACAGCATGTCTCCACAAACAATCTCCAGCATAAACCCCAAAATGACGCCTCAAAGTGTTTTTATGTTTTCTTATGAAGAGGGTGCCCAAACCCCTAAACCCACGCCTTGCTTTGACTTGATTTTAAATTTAATTTTCAATATCTTTCTTTCTCCAAAGTGAAGAAATATAAATTAAACATTTAAAAACAACTTAAGTGAAGTGACAAGGAGCCTTGGTCACTTTTTAAGTCCCCTTTATGACCCCTTTTTTAACTTTATAATAAAAAGTCACTTTTTTTAACATTCTTTAAAAACATTAGTCAAATATTAAAATATTTTCACCAAGTGACTTTAGCCATCTGAAAATGCTATTACTGGCAAGCCAGAGTAGTCCAAGCACCGAAAAGGACTAACTATTTTTTAGTAAATTCTAAAAATAGCAAATCATCATCCCAAGGCCCAAACTAAAGAACAACTGGAATGCACTAAGGCTCATCACAGGCAACCCCATCCACTGACCCCTGCTAAAAATAGAAATACCCTACAAAAAAAAACAACTCAACTGGAACTGACACGAGTCTTTGATCCTACAAAGCTAGTTGCGATCTCACCACAAACATGTTAGGCTGCAGACAAACATGTTAGTTGAAAATGCAAATCATAATAGACATAATTTCATAAGACACAAGGAGACACAATTTTGACACAAGCCAGCATAATAAGATACAATTTGATTAGATAAGACACAAGAAACACACTGATCAGATAGATAAGACTGTGGCTGCTACAAACTTCCTTACAAGACAATCATAGAAAAGATGAGTCTAGTCAGGATGCCCCCAAGCTAGATGCCAAGATATAAGTCATCAGACACCAAAACACACAATGTCGAATATTAGATAAAAGACACAAAGGAATCTTCCTCAAGACATCAAGACACCAAGGAATACGTCGGAAAGAATGCTCCCTTTTTAAAGGAAAGTTTTCAAACTCTTTCAGTAGAAAGAGTACTCCTTTTTCGAAAGGAAAATTTCCAAACTCTTTAGCTTATGGGATCCTTTTCAAAAGAAAATTTTATTAAGGATTCCTCCTTTAGAGAATACATCCTTTTGGTAAATGAGAGTTTTCACCAAGGGATTCTTTTGTCATGGAATTCTTCGTAAAGCAATTGGACACAAAGAAATCCTTTTGCAAGAATTCGCAATGTTGAAAATTAGAGAAGCCTAATAGCCCCAGCTTAGGATGACGTGTGTTGCGCGCAGGAGCACATGGCATCTTAAGAAGAGAAAGGAGAGTCAAGGATGTTGTGGCACGCAACACATAGCGAGATTTATTCGTGATATGGTGTCACACATGTGAGGGACAACACATTGAAACCACAACATCAAGAAGATGACAGAAAGAGACAAAGAAATCAAGAGACAGGGGGATCTAAGAATTCGGGGTCAAAATGTTCATAAATATAAATAGATAGATATAATATAGTATATGATGAAGTGTCATCAATACTGAAAGTTCTCAGAATGTGAAGAATGACACATGAAGACAAAGCAAATCAAAAAATTGGGTCAACATGGAAGAAGGCATAAATGCCTCCAACTCTTTACATCGTCCCCAATATCAAAAAGCAAGATTATGACACATAGAAGAATGATGGCACAAATAGAACAAAAGTAGGACAAATTTCTGCACCTGTATCCATGTACCTACAAGGGTAGCAAAGGTCCTCCAAGTAGGATCACAAACATAAAAAGACAAGCACGAGGGAACACAAACACACAAGAAAATATAATCTACAGATGTAGAAGAGGCAGCACCCTAGTCCTCATCGACAAGCAGGTTGTCATGCTCCCTATTGATGTGTTTTGGTATACCAACCTAAAATAAAGTTACCAATGGCGACTCTATCCTCTTTAAACAAAATCTCTTGCATGCTAAGATTGCTAGAAAGATCATGCATTTAACTCCAAGGTTCCTTCATGCAGTGGATAGTCTCAGTTGGCTCGATGTGATTTGCTGGTATTTCAAGGGGACTTACGAAATTGTTCAACGAAGAAAGGAATTTGAATGCTCAAAAAGGTTTGTCCTACCAAACCTCTTGTTTCCTAAACTAACCAGAAAGCACTGAATTGAAATGGTTGCAGGGATAGAAGATGCTATGGACTAATCTATGCATGGGACGTGGAGATCAATTTTCACAAGCCTCAACCAGATTCCACTTTGCCTCACTTGGGACCAACCTCCACCCGAGAGCTGAGATTTTTAATCTTCAAGGGGTAACTAGAATATTCTGATTACAATTCAACAATGAAGACACCATCACAACGACACATACCAACATGAAGATCGTAATCGAAGTTAAGTCCACAAGTTTCCAGTTGACCATGCAAGGTGAACTCACCATCAGCGAGCCCACTAGTGGTATGGATAGATGAAGTTTGCTCAAATTGAAGACCACATTCCACAATTACTAACTACTTGCATGAAATGAAATTTACTTTACTTTAAGCTACTACTCGAATTAGAAGGACGAAGAAACCTTGCTAGCTAATCACAACAAAAGATGAGATCATCATCGGCCAAATGTTTTTTTTCTTGAGAGTGCTCACAACAATTTCTTACAAAGTTTTCAAAGGAAAAACTTTCCTTCTTCAAACTATACTACCAATCTACACTATGCTATCTACACTATCAGTCTCTCTACTTTATGTCTGCTATCTAATGAGATACAAATGAGGGGGGATGCCCCTTTTATAGTTGGCCCAATCCAATGGACAACTCAGATTCCATTACAATGAAGACTTAGAATGAGCCACATAAGCCAACCTAAAACACCGCCACAAGAAGAGTGGGGTAATGAAACCATTAATGTCACCATCCTTCTAGAAGGCTCCCTATGTGCTTGCTGCGTGCCTTGTTCTTGTTCTTCTTTTTTGACTACAAATTCCAATGAGTCGATTATTGTAGCTTCAACTTCTTGAAAGGGCCTTGGGCGTTCTCAATCGACTCCAGGCTATAACATTTAACCTGTTTGATGGTGATTTCCCTCCTTCCTGCCACTGCATCTTGAGCTGTACAAAGCACACTGGAGAACATCCTTTGGGTCATTGAAGGACTTTACACTTAAGGAGAATTTCTCTGCTTGGCTCTTTAGCCCATTCCGTTGTCATTCTTTAACATTGAAGCCTTTTGTTCACTCCTCATTCTTACCCTTGAGGGCGTTTTAGTGCTTGAGGATGACTCTTTAACGCCTAGGTCTTCATCATTTCTTCATCCTCATCTTGAAGGATTCTCCAATCTTGGACTCGACCTGTTCTCCTTCTCCATCTACCTGTCTGAATTTAGTGCATATTAGGTTATTCCAACACTTAGCCATTTCTTCCAACATGCAACTTTTCTTCCTTCGAGGTTGAAATGTAGTCTTGGAGTATTTGCTCCATCACTTCAATTTGCCCCACTCTGGTTCCGACGTTCGTCCTAGAAACAAAAGAAGAGCATTAGAACACTCAATAATATAAACTCTCCTTCACTTACCGGATTTTCATACTTTGATTTCCAAGGTTGATTGATCTTTGGAACATTTCTTTTCCTAACAGAGCCTTGCTTTCTTCGCAACTTTCCAACATCACGCACTTTGACTAGGTCCTCTTCAGGCATTTACAATCTTGTTTGGGTTTGTGCCTTGAAATTTCTCCATGAGGGTGCATTTCGCTTGATGTACGAGTTTCACTAATGTCAAATTCTTCATACCTTGAATAAATTTCATCTCTTCCTTGCGAGCGTATTTCACCTCTTGTCCTATGGCTCATATTGCCCTTGATGTTCTCATACTCAATGCCTTAGGCGTTTTCTTAAACTTCCTCCCCCCTGGGCGTATTTGGAGGTGAGAGTCTCCACATTCCACCTTCCTTAAGATAGGCGCATTTAGCCCTCTGGGTTTTCATTTTGTCCAAGTCTTAGAAGACTTTGATATCACCTTTATATTCTAGGTGCATAAGATCCCTTGGGTTTGATTTTCCATACTTAGAACAATCTCAAGTAGCTTCTTGTTTGAGGGTGCATCTGAAGTGTTGAGCTTTCAATCTCAAGTACTAAGAAAATTTTCTAACTCCTCCATGTTGTGCTAGGTGCATTTACCTCTTCAAACCTCTAGTTTTATTACCTTAGAAGAATTTTCAAGTTCCACTCAAGCTTGGGCGCATTTGCCATGGCTTATTTCAAGTTTCTACACTTAGAAAAATTTCAAACTTCTTCTTCAACCCTTAGGCGCATATGACCCTTCAAGCTTTTAGTTTCCAATACTTAGAAAAAATTTAAACTTTTGATATTACCCCTTTCAAGCCAGGTGCATTCAACATGGTGGACTTCAAGTTTCAATTCCTTAGAAAATTTCACCTCCACTTCCTTGACTTAGGCGCATTTAGGGGTTCAGGCTCCAAGTTTCAACGACTTAGAAGAAATTTGAGACATCATGCAATGTTGGGCGCATATGGAGGTACTTATTTCCAATTTCAAACACTTAGCCAAAATCTCCAGGCATCTCTCTCCAAGGGCGCACTCAAGGGTTTCCAACTTTCACTTTCTCAGCCTTAGAAAATTTCACTACCAACTCCTCTTCAATCTTGGCGCATACCATCCCTTCTACTTCTAATTTCCTTGCCTTAGACAAATTCCAAGGCATCTCCAAGTCAAGGCACAAATGAGGGTAGGAGCATTCATTTTACCATACTTAGAAATTTTCAAATCACTTCAATCTTACAAGGGCGCATTTGACATGTGCTACTTCTAGTTTCTATGCCTTAGAAAATTTTCTGACTTCAACCTCTAGCTTAGGCGCATTTGGGGTACCAAGCTTCAAATTTACAACACTTAGAAACTTTTTAACTCTCACCCAAGTTAAGGCGCATTTCTATGGGTGAGCTTCCAGTTTGCAACCCTTAGAATATTTTCCACTCACCTCCTACAAGTCAAGGCGCATATAGGGGTGCCTACTTCAAATGTTCATGCCTTAGAATATTTTAAAGTCTCTCCTTCTTCTCAAGGCGCATTTGGGGGGGTCATACTTCAAGTTTAAAACACTTAGAATATTTTTCAGCCTTCCAACCTTCCAAGGGCGCATTTCCATGGGTGAGCTTCAAGTTTTCAAGACTTGGAAACTTTTCTTA
>VDFB02185780.1:0-15316 GCA_007258455.2 Sequoia sempervirens
TGAGGAGTATGATTGTGTGAAGCATATGGATGCCTATGAAAACTTTTTTTCAAAGGGTGCAACTCATAGCCTCATGTGAGCAATGGACTTCAAATCAATCATGGAAAAGTAGTGTTGTTGAGGTAAGTTCCACAGATGTGTGTCATGATTCTGATTTTTGTGATATATATGCCTCAGCAAATTGCAAAGAGGTTGAAGAAGAGAGAAAATTTGAAGAGTATAGTTCTTCACATAAAATTTATCATGATTCAAATGGATGTGTTGATGAGGTATGCATCAACATTAATGACTCAAATAATTTTGGTTGTAGTTCTGATGAGCAGCAACAGGGTGGTAATTTTTTGGCTGCTCATGTCCCTTGTGTGGTTGAGCTTCAAATTTTTCAGTTTGACTTGTTTGAGGATGAGTTTCCCTCTGCATGTCAGCATGATGAGATGGCATATTTTTATTTGCCATGTGAGTTGGAGGAATTTTCTTTTCTCCTTGATTCATGTGAAAGGTTCGGCAGATATGAAGATACAATGCTTTCATATGTTATTGATCAATGTTCTCAGTTTTTGTCACTTGCTACAAAATCAAAAAATGCAATGGATGGAAGTGAGGTGGCTTATATGATGTGGTTACCATGTAATAGCAGAGCCAAACATGGAGAGATTCCTCACTTTTTCAAAGCTAATCACATATTTTTTTTGCAGGAAAGAGACTACTTGTGCTGCTATGGTGTAATAGAAATAATTAATGGTTGAAGGAGATTAGCTACTTTAACAAATTGGTGTTTGACAAGGATAAGTGTTAACTTCCCTTTTTCATTTGGTGTCCTAGGGCTATCAAATAAGTTTTGAAGGTTTGGGTTGACTCTGTGGCCCAATGGTTGGCATGGTCTTCTTCTCTAGAGATCTGAATTCTCGCTCCATTCCTCTAGAATAGACATCCCCAACTAGAGTAATTGGTGGAGCTTGCAAAATCCATGGGTTATTTTGAATTTCTAGGATCCCTGAGGTTCTAAAACTCCTCAATTGTATCTAGTTAGGGTTCTAAATTGTGTGTAGGGCTTAAACCCTCCTAAAACCCTAATTGTTCCAATCCTTGCACTTTTTTTCTATCTACTCATTGACCTCTTGATCTCGGTTCTTGATCAGCCAAGTTATAACTTATGTCTAGGGCGATCATTCTTTAACCAACCCCTTTGCCTTGTCTTTTGTGTTGGATGTTGCTGATATGTGGTTGTCATTGATGTCAACACTATTGGCATCAATGTCATTTGAGGTTGTATATGTTGAGGATATTGAGAAAATTGTAATAAAGTAAGTTGCAGGTTGTCGGTGGTGCAGTGAAGTTCATGATAATGGCTAGCTCAATATGTTTATGATCAAAGGTTGTGGATTAAATTGTTTTTTGTCGAGTATATCTAGCTTATCCATGTTAAGTTTTAGATATTTGCATGAATATTTGATCGATTTATGAGTATTTGCGTTCTGACAGTTTTTATGTTGCTTTAGTTGGTGTTCTTGAAAGAAGATGATGTGATTTTGGTAATGTGAAGTGTTGTGGATGCTTCTCTAGTGATTCATGATGCTTTTGGATGTTTCTAGATCATGCTCTATCTTTGTTGAACATTTGCATTGATCGGTGTGTTCGTGATTGAAGATTTTCTCTTGTGTATTCATGTTTTTCATGTTCTTGGCCAATAGGGTGATTGTAGCATGTTGTGGATCTTCAAGGAATAATTATTGAAGGTGTTTTGTGTTTGAGGATATTATTTTGGGTCTTCACTATGTTTTGGCTGATGCTGGTTGATTCGCATTGATAATTATTTATGTTTTGGGCCAACAGTTTGTATTCATTTTATATTTTATTGAAGCCGACTTGTAGATGACGTTATTCTTGATTGTGGATATATGAGCAATTGTTTTATCATTTGAAGGAATGGTGAGTGAGTGGTGAAGTGAAGTGTGTGAGTCTTGTGTGTGAATAATGTTCTAATCATTCAAAGGCAGAAGTTAAGTGTGAAGAAGAGTGAGCAGAGTTTATGTGCTTAACCGGAATTGTAATTAGGCATGAGCAGATGCTATTTTCTCAGTTCAATCATGTGCATGTAATCCAAATCTTTCTGTAAGATAGTGAGTCTTCCTTTGGGTAGTAATCCTTTTGTATTTAAGCAATGTGCTCTAGGCAGTGTGCCTGAATGCATGTGCATTCCCCATTTATTCTTCTATACTTTTAACAGGGTATAATCTTGTGGACTAACCTCCACCGTGGTTTTTCCCCTAACAAGGTTTCCACATGAAAAATATTGGTGTTATGTGTGTTTCTGATGTGGTAATGATTTATGCTTTCATGGTTATTAATCAGATATGAGAACAAGTTTAATAAGTTTAAATTTTTGTGACAACTGATTCACCCCCCTCTCAATTGTCTTCCCTTGTGTTGCCAACAATTGGTATCAGAGCAGGTTCCTTGGAATAATTTTAATAGCTTGAGGTGATCCGAGATGGTGACATATAAGAAGGATAGTCTGAGATTTGATGGAACATATTATTCTTTGTGGAAGACTCGAATGGAGTGTCATCTAAGAAGCATTGATGAATCTTACTGGAACATTACAAAGAATAGGTATGTCATCCCACATAATGGTCCTTCTACTTCTACTGAGATTAAAGACCCTGAGTACAATATTAGGGATAAGGAAGCATTGTTGAGTGCTTTGACTGATTCTAAGATGACAAATGTAATGGATTTGAAGACTACTTATGAGATCTAGAAAAAAATGGAAACTTTGTATGAAGGTGATGCTCATGTGAATATTGCTAAGTTGCAAAGTCTGAAAGGGAAATATGAAACATTGAAAATGGGTGAAGATGAGAACATTACTTCTTTTATGCAGAGAGTGAATGAACTTGTGTGTAATATCAGAAGTGTTGGTGGAACATTGGAAGAATCAGAGATTGTTGCTAAAGTGCTAAGATCCTTGCCTCGCATACAAACACAAAGTTCTTGCTATTGAGGAGATCGGTTGTGACAAATGTAGCGAGACATGTTGATTGGTAAACTTGTTCCTTTTTGAGTTTAAGTGGAGTTTGGTGATGCTCTTCCTAGATAGAATGCGCATTCAAAGCCTCACGCCCTGCAGAAGGATAAGGTATGATCACAGGCAAAATTTCTTCTAGAAACTTGTCCAAGTATGAGTAGGAAATGAGAGAGATTGAAGAAGAAGAGAGAAAGCTAGATGAGCTTGAAGCACTTCTTGTCAAGAGAGTACCCAGAGGAAAAGGTAAGTATGAAGGAAAATCACCTCTTAAATTTTTTTCTTGCAATAAGATGGGTCATTTTGCATCAAGGTGTCCCAAAAGAGTTCCTAATCAAGACCTAACAAGCCTAGATTCCAAAGAAAGTGTTAGTATGCTCTGATGAAGGTGTGACTGAGGATGATGAATCGATAAAAGGGAATGCAAGTGAAGATATGAATGGGTATTTATTTGCTATCAAAGGGAGAAATAATCGGTACCCTCTTTGAATCTACTATTTTGCATGAATGTGGAAATCTCTAGCTAGAATTGAAGGATGAATGGGTGATTGATAGTGGATGCTCTCATCACATGACAAGTGATAAAATTAAATTTGTGAGTCTTGAAAAGTATGATGGTGGTGTTGTAAGATTTGGTGATGATAAAGCTTGTGTAATCCATGGCAGAGGATCCATTTCTCTTTATGGTAAGAATAATACTGATGTTCTATATGTGGAAGTTTGAAGCATAATCTTTTAGAAGTGTTGGATAGATGGTTGACAAGGGATACAATCTACAATTCAAGGATGGAAAGTGTAGAATATTGGGGAATTCTAGAAATATGATTGCATCAAGTACAAAAAAAAGGTAATATCTTTCACCTGAATGTTGCTAGTAAATTTTTTTTGATTTCTCAAATTGATGAAAGTTGGTTGTGGCATAGGAGATTGTGTCATGCAAACTTTCACAATATTATCAAGATAAGTTCTACTCAGGATGTGAGAGATCTTCCTAAGTTGATGAAACCTACTAATGTTATATGCAAGGAATGTCAGTTAGGGAAGCAAACTAGAATTTCATTTCAGAGCAAACAACATTGTTCAAATGAAGTATTGGAGCTTGTGCATGCTTGATGCATGTGGTCCTTCTAGAGTCAGAAGTTTACAAGGAGATAGGTATTTCATGTTACTCATTGATGATTATTATAGATTGACATGGGTTGCTTTCTTAAGGGAAAAATATGAATCTCTAGAGAAATTCAAGATTTTTAAGGCTAAGGTTGAGACAAAGATAGGTCAGAAGATTAAATGTCTGAGATCAGATAGAGGTGGTGAATTCATCTCTAGTGAGTTTAATTCTTTTTGTGAAGAACATGGGATAAAGAGACAATTATCTTCCCTGTGGACCCCTCAGCAAAATGGAGTTGTGGAAAGGAAGAACATGGCAGTTCTAGATGCTATTAGGACTATGATGCTAGAAGGAAATGCCCCTCATATCTCTTTTGGAAAGCTATGAGTACTATTGTTTACACTCTCAACCAGGTACAATTCAAAGGTGATACTGGTAAGACTCCTTATGAGCTATGGTATTGTCATAAACCTATTGTTAGATACTTCAAAATATTTGGGGGTAAATGCTATATCAAAAGAGATGAAGATATAGGAAAGTTTGATGCTAGAAGTGATGGAGGGAATCTTTCTTGGTTATTCTACTAAAAGTAAAACCTACTGGTGCTACAATAAGAGATTGAGGAAAGTAATTGAGAGTGATAATGTCAAGGTTGATGAAGACACAGTTAGACCATCTAAAACCTATGGATATGATTCAAACGATTAGAATGTCTATTCAGTTCAAACTCGGAGAATCAGAATGCGGAATCATTAGGGTGAATCGAGGAAATTCAAAGAGGAAGGAAGTATTAAAAGGGTAAAGAAATTGAGATCCACAAGAGCCTAAAGTTCAAGAACATCCTAAGACTTCAAGGTATGTGAGGTGAATCATTGAGGAAGATCATATCATAGGTGACCAGAGCAAAGGTGTTCAAGCCAGGAGAAGAATTACTTGGAAAGAATCTTTTGTTTGATTTGGTAGGCCCTAATAGTGTCAATGAAGCATGCAAAGATGAACATTGGATGGAAGCTTAATGAAAAGAAGGGCTACACAAATTGAGAAGAATGATACATGATTCTTGTTCCCTAGACCTAAGGACAAAATGGAACTAAATGGGTCTTTGGAAACAAGTTTTGATTGAGCAAGGAGAAGTGGTTAGAAAAAAAGCAAGATTGGTACGCAAAGGATATTCACAGATGGAAGGAATTGATTTTGAAGAGACTTTTGCCCCTGTTGCTAGAATTGATGCTATAAGATTATTTCTTGCTTATGTGGCACACAAAAGAAAACTTCAAGCTTTATCAAATGGATGTCAAAGTCAGCATTTCTAAATGGTGAAATTTGGAAGAAATTAATATGAAATGAAACAACTGATTGATTTCAATTATTTGATTAGGGATATGGTTTTAGGTTAAAGAAAGCATTGTATACTTACGGTGGATAAGTATTTACAGTGAAACTTAGATTTAATAAAGTACTTAAGATAGTAATTTGTATTTCAAGATTGATCATGATAAAGATTTGATTGTTGAAGTATTTTTTGATGATATCATTTTTGGAGGAGATGATAGTTCGTGCATGAATTTTGTTGATGAGATGCAGAGTGAGTTTGAGATGTCTATGATTGGAGAAATGAAATTATTTTTGGGATTGCAAATTACTCAACTAGACAAAGGGATCTTTATATCTCGGTCCAAGTATGTGAAAGAATTGCTAAATAAGTTTGGTATGGAAGATTCAAAGCTAGTTGGTACACCTATAGTATTTGGATGTAAGTTGACCTAGGGTAGGTAGTTATCTAAAGAAAACCATACTAGATGCAGATCCATGATTGGTGGATTACTTTGTTGTGCAAACTAGACCCTAATATCATGATTTTATATGCATTGTTGCAGATTTCAAGCTGATCCTAGGAATCTCATGTATTTGCTATGAAGAGGATTTTAGGATATTTGAAGGATAGATTGAGTTGCAGCCCTATGGTTTCCCTAAAAGAAGATGACTTTACTTTTGGGTTTTTACTGATGTTGATTTGGGAAAGTGTGGATGATAGAAAAGAGTATTGGTGATTGGTGCATTTTCTAGCAGGAAAGAAGTTGATTTCATGATTTAAGTAAGAAGCAAAATGTCATTTCTTTATCTACTGCAGAGGCAGAATACACTATTGCTACTAACAATTGTACTCAAGTATTGTGGATGAACCAGATGTTGAAAGATGTCAGAGTTGTGTATGATGAACCTCTTGCTATATTTTGTGATAATTCAAGTGCAATTAACATTTCTAATAATTTGATGTTGCATTCAAAAACCAAGCATATATCTATCAAGTTTCACTTTTTGAGAGAGAAGGTGAGTGAAAAGGAAGTTATATTGAAGTATGTGCCCATTAAGGAACAAATTGCAGATATTTTTACCAAGCCTTTGCCTATGGATATTTTTTGAGTATCTCAAAGGGAAGCTAGGGGTGATTAGCCCTCCTAATCAAAACTAAGATGGATTGACTTGCATCAGTTCGTGCATTTCATAGTCATATCTTGATTCAGATTGATGTTGTGGTGGCTACTACTCACGGGGAGTAGTCAAATGTTTAGAAATGTGGTTCAAAGCTTGTGTGGAGAAAGATACACATTATCCTTTTCATTGATGTTAAAGGGGGAGAAGAGTCATGTGAAAAACTGTGAACTATCTAGGGAGAAGAGTCAAAATCTAAGGAGGAGAAAGTGTTAAGAGAAATTTGGGTTGATGGTGTTTTTACACATCATGTGTTTCCATCAATGCAAAAGGGGGATATTTTTGGATGTTGTTGATATGTGGTTTTCATTGATGTCAACACTATTGGCATTAATGTAATTTGAGGTTGTATATGTCGAGGATATTGAGAAAATTGTAATAAAGTAAGTTGCAGGTTGTCGGTGGTGCAGTGAAGTTCATGATGATGGATAGCTGAGTATGTTGATGATCAAAGGTTTTGGATTAAATGGTTTGTTGTCGAGTATATCTAGTCTATCCACGTTAAGTTTCAGAGATCCACGTGAAGATTTGATCAAGTCATGAGTATTTGTGTTCTGACAATTTTTTTGTTGCTTCAATTGGTGTTCCTGAAAGAAGATGATGTGATTATGGTAATGTGAAGTGTTTTTTATGCTTCTCTAGTGATTCATGATGCTTGTGGATGTTTCTAGATTGTGCTCTATCTTTGTTGCACATCCACATTGATCGGTGTGTTCACAATTGAATGTTTTCTCTTGTGTATTCATGTTTTTCATGTTCTTGGTTGACAAGGTGATTGTAGTGTGTTGTGGATCTTCGAGGAATAATTATTGAAAGTGTTTCATGTTCAAGGATATTATTTTGGGTCTTCACTATGTTTTGGCCAATGCTGGTTGATTCGCATTGATAATTATTTATGTTTTGGGCCAACAGTTTGTATTCATTTTATATTTAATTGAAGCTTCCTTGTAGATGATGTTATGCTTGGTTGCAGATATATATGAGTGATGGTTTTATCATTTGAAGGAATGGTGAGTGAGTGGTGAAGTGAAGTGTGTGAGTCCTATGTGTGAATAATGTTCTAATCATTCAAAGGTAGAAGTTAAGTGTGAAGAAGAGTGAGCAGAGTTTATGTGCTTAACTAGAACTGTAATTAGGCATGAGCAGATGTTATTTTCTCAGTTCAATCTTGTGGATGTAATCCAAATCTTTCTGTAAGATAGTGAGTCTTCCTTTGGCAGGTAATCCTTTTGTATTTGAGCAGTGAGGACTCATGTGGGTCAAGATCAGCGATGTTTTCTATATCGTAGGGACTCGGACGTTCCTCCCCCGATATGTTGGACTAACCTCCACCATGGTTTTTCCCCTAACAGGGTTTCCACATAAAAAATCTTGGTGTTATGTGTGTTTTTGATGTGGTAATGATTTATGCTTTCATGGTTATTAATTAGATTTGAGAACAAGTTTAATAAGTTTAAATTTCATACAACCCCCCCTCTCAGTTTTCTCCCCTTGTGTTGCCAACATTCTGGTCACAAACCTGTTCAAATATTTTTTCCATCTATGGGGTGTTTTTTCGTTGCATCAGCAGGACCCATGTTCTAGTCCTTCTGATATCCCGCAGTCCCTTTGACATTGGTGCATCAATGGGACTCTAAGGCACCTCCCCTCTATATGTTACTATCTCTTTGATGAACTATGAGTGGTCGGTGGTGGGGTATGATGACATATGGTAGACAGCTGGTGGCAGCCCACTAGCCTGCAATGTTGTGGTGGGCCCTTTGTTTTGCTCAGCAATGGAGTAGGGCAGTGACATGTCATGTGGTGGGACCCAATGTGGGTTAGGACCAGCGTATGTTTTCGCTATATCGAGGGGACTCGAATGTTCCTCCCCCTGATATGTTGAGGTTCTTCCAATTGGTCCACTGGGGAGACTCTAAAAGGTCTCACTTCGATATATGGTTGTCTCCTCAATAATTTTTGATGGCGATTGGACATGGCATTTGGTGGGTTCATCAGACATGTGGCGATATATCACTTGGTTGCTTCACATTGTTGTTGTGAAGCAAGATGATATGGTGGTTTCCGCGATGAGCGATGAGTTCCTTTTACTTGCATTGTGTATTACTGATGTTATTTTCCTAACCAACTCATTCCTGTGATGCGAGTTGGCTTATTTCTTTGCATCGCCAGGTCTCTTCACATTGCAGTTTCACATTCGGTCGGTAGGTGCCTTTCCATGATGAATGATGAAGATTTGAGATCAAACAATGAACATCCAATGGCTGAGGTTACATCACCCCCTTGCTTCACATCGTTGTTGAGAAGAAAGGCGATGGAGTGGTTTGTGCGATGTGTAATGGGCAAGGTGGGGTCTATTTTCAAGGGGCGATGATGTAAAATGTTGACAAGTGTCTAGGATGACAGGTGGTAAGATTTGATTGCATCGTGTGAGGTCTCTAAATCTCTGTTTCATGTTGAGGGGCTCAAGTCAAATGCGTGATGCATGACAAACGGACCAGATTTGAAGATGAAGATCAATGACTACATTTTGAACCTTCATTGGGGGTTCGATCTCATCCCTCCATTTTGCATCCAATGGTCAGTATTCAAATGCTAACAGCTAGCTACCTCATTTCATAGGTAAACATACAACATTAATGGTGCATCTACATTTCAACTACCAGATCAAATCTGAATGGCTGCAGATCAAAGTTTTGCACTTCTTCCAAACCAAATTGATTATTGAGTGGTGCCATTTATTCCTTGAAGGCTTGCAGTGGTCAATTTCCTTTTTTTGGGGCATGGTTTCCTGATTTTGGCTACAGAATTCTTGAGTGTTTGATCTACATTCATCATGAACACCATGTTGGGTGTGCTCGAGATGTCAGGGGCCTTTATGGCCTAGTTGTTTTTTATTATGGGAAAACAGGTTTTGATGGGACTAGAAACCCAGTACAAAATGATTTTGAAGGGACCCGTAACCCACTCAAAGGAAGGCAAGTTGCAGAAGAGATACAACGCATACAATCAACAGCCCAAAATCAGCTACAAAAGATGAAAACATGACTACAACAACTACATCAACCAAACCAACAAGGGTTCGAGAACCCTTAACAACTTAGTTTTAAACATGGACTAGAAACCCCTAGATGCAAAAAAAACCTGCCTACATCTGTTAGGCATCAGCCAGCCAACCGCCCATGGGAAACACCACATAGCCAGAAGAGAATGCTAACTTGATGTTGTTGAGCACCATCAAACCCATAATCAAAAAATCTAGAAAATCCAACACACCCACCTTAGTAGGGGTGTTAGTCACCACACACAACCACAAGAGCCCCGAAACTTTCTTGCAGCAGCCACCCACCACCAAAGGGAAGGTAGAAAGATGTAATAACTTAGCCTCCTGGCAACACAAATTCACCTAGTACCAGGAATCCAACTCATCCTCCACCTCTAAAGGAGAGAGCTCCCCTCTAATGGGGAGGATATCATAGCCAAAAAATCCATCGCAACCTATAAAATTCAACCCCCTCAACCTCCACCTCCATAGGAGAAGTGACCACCTCAATAGAATCAGCAACTGAGAAATCTAGAGACCTTCACCATCCAAATCCACCTCAAGAGGAAAGGAACCCACCTCCATAGGGTCTAAGGAAAAAGTGAGCACAACAACAAGATGAGCAACCATAGCATCCTTTAGAGACCACTACACCAGGAACAAGTTGTGCACAAAAGGAAAAAAACCAAAAATAGCCCACTAAGGCCAAAAACAACTGGGATTCAAGATTAGCATAAAAAGAGGCCTAGCTGTTGCTCTATTTTGGGGGAAAATTTTGGTTTTTTTAATTTGATTGGGGTTCTTCTTCCTGTAACCCTAGTTAGAGTTAGGGTTAATGATTTTGAATTCAAATCTGAGTTATTCCTGCACTAAAAAGGAAATTTTTTTTTTTTTTTGGTTTAGACTTCTGCTCTCCAATCTGATGGGTTTGGTGTAGTGTTTCCCTTCCACAATTTTGTTTTCTAGTTTTCTGTAAGTTTTCATTGAGTCAAGTTGAATAAGGTAAGTCCTTATGACACACATTGTATTTTGTCTCAAATCTAAATGTCAATCTGTCATGTTCTCCAAATATTGTACACATTACCTTTTGAATCAAAGTAATCAAGGTTTATTTTGATGCTTCAAGCACATCTTTTGTTTGAATTATTTATGTGCTTGTCTATCATTCAAGGAGTGGTGTAATTGCTTGCATAGAGATAGTGGAGTTATTGTTGTTGTGATGTGGATTAATAAGTAATGTGATGGTTTTGTCCTTTTGTTGGTTTCCTGTTGTAAGGTAGTAGGGTTATGAGAAGCCATAATTGGTTTGTTGTAGGATTTTATTTCATTCCTGACTCTATATGGATTAGGCATTGGTCAAGGAGATTCACAAAGTTTGAAGCTAGGGAAGAATCAAAATCTGTAAATCAAAAACATTTCCTTGCTTTCTTAGTTTAGATTTACTTTCATGTTTCTTGTTTTTCCTTTCCACACTACCAAAAGTCACTGATAATATAGAAGTTTCCATAAATGATTTATCCCATCAAAGGCCTTCCACCATTGTACTATGATGATATGCTTTAACATATAGGGATACCCACCTTGGTCCTATAGAGCCTAAAGTGTAGAGGAGAAGCTTGTCAGTCATCTCCAATTCTTTGGCCACTGACCTAAGGTCTCTAATTATAAGGAGTAGCTACCCTTTAGGATAAACTAGACCATTAGTTGGAAACACCAACAGGTCCCACCTTTTTTCAAGGGGCCTTCAAGCAAAGGTCCTTAGATAGCCTCTCATAATGTGTCTCAAATTTTTCTCAAATTTTTCATTTTCAAACCTCATATTGGACATTCAAATGGAATCAACTTGAAAAGATAATTTGTATGTTTGTAGAACTCAAAATAAGCTTTCTAATGAATATAATTTTGAATATATTTGATTTTATTATTATATTTATTTTTTATTTTCTAATGAACATAGGGTTTTCAATTATCATCAAGGTCTCTATCCACACACATGGAAAAATAGTATAATAGACAAAAGAAAATTGAAAAATATTTGTGCACTAGGTATTGATGGCCTTGTTTCAAAAAAATAGTTAATTTGGGTACATACAAAAAAATGTTGTATGGTATAAACCTATGTCCAAATTATAATTAATCTCACTTCAAAAAATTTAAGAAAAAAATATGAAAAATATTTGCACACTAGATATTGGTGTTACAAATTTATGTTTAAAAATAAGTAATTAAAAGTTATGTAAAAAAATTACAATTATTTTTTTAATTTTAAAAAATACATTTAAAATATACACAAGTTCTCAAAAATCTCTAGTTCACATCATCTTCATTTTTTATGGTTTAGTTGCTATAGGTGTCAAAAAGTAAAAATTTGGTTTAAAATATTGATTTCAATGTCTCACTTTGGCCAAAAAGTGGTGCAAACTATTGTGGATCATGCTTTTAGATCTAATAAATATACACTTAAGACACAAAAAACCCCAAAAATATATGGATTAAAGGAGTAATTGTTTCATCTTTACAAGAGTATTTTTTTTAATTTAAAAATATAATTTATAAAAATAAGGAACATGAGCACACTATGTAACACAAGCATGTTATGTAATAAAAGCACAATACATAATGTGTTCACATTATTTACTATCTAAACTTTCCACCACTTTTGGTTTGGGGAAGGCTTGGATAATGAAGCTAAGGGTTGGGTTCCTAACTTTCCCCAATTTTATGTGTTTTTTTTCTTTCAATAGTGTTTTATATCTTCAAGGCCATTATATTTACTCATTTTATAATAATATTTGAAAAAACTACCATCAAAATGTTACACATCTTCTTAAATCTCTAATCATATTTTTTTTTCTATTTGGAATACACTTGCATATTTTTTATTTTTTCTTTTACTAATGTTTCTATATTCCTAAAATACATATGTATTGATTTTTCTCCATAACCTTTGATCTACTTATCAAAATTCAAAAAAAAAAATATAGGATTTTTCTATTCTTTATTATTTTTGTGCAAGTTATGTGATGCACATGCTCGATGATGTAATTTTCAGGTTCCATCCACTTTGAAAAATCACACATAAAAAATATTTAATAAACAATATATAAAATACACAACTTCTAGTGCTCACTCTTAACTATGTTTCTACCAAGTGGTTTTTTGATGAATACTTGTGTTTAAATTATCATTTATAAAAAATAATATTACACACTCACAAAAAAGTGGGTGGATATAAAATCACACCTTTAAAATCTATACTTGGCTAACCCTTAGATCATAAAATATAGCAATAAAAACAAGTTGCTAGATGGCAACAACCATAACTGAGGGGGAAGGAGAAGGGTCCTAATTACCTAGTTTATCCCATACATGAATTGGGTCTATGGTATCTAGGGAGG
This sequence comes from Sequoia sempervirens, assembly GCA_007258455.2. Lineage (NCBI taxonomy): Eukaryota > Viridiplantae > Streptophyta > Pinopsida > Cupressales > Cupressaceae > Sequoia > Sequoia sempervirens. The sequence goes on from VDFB02185780.1 coordinate 13,068, forward strand.
GTCCCAACCTTCATCATATGTTTCTTCTTCTCCTTCATTGGCATGGACTAGCAAAATAGCAAGAGTCATTCAAGGAAATTTGTAGGAATAAAACTAGTTGGAAGCTCCACTAGTAGGCCACCCTAAGGTTCCCCCTATGGGTGGTGGAGATGTGGAGCATCAACAAGAAGGTAATGAACAACTTTTTTTTACATGGTCTCTTTTGATAATCAAGGGAGAAGCCTAGGAGCAAGCATTTTGGGTTCCTTAAGAAAAAACTCCATCTAGGCAGCGTCCACAAGGAGGAAAGTGGCCCCTAGAGGAGGGAGATGAGAAAAATCTATCCATAGCATAAGGGGCATCACCCCAATGGTTGAGGAGCACATGAAGGTGTGAAACTTCCAATGAATCCTTTATTATCTTGCACCTATATTTGTAATAATACATTAGAACAAATGGTTGTTGTAGAAAAAAGTGAAATATATTGATCAATAGAGAAATAATTAAACATTACAAAATTTATCTTTCCATATGTTGAAGAGAATATCCACCCTAAAATTATAAAAAAATTGGTTGAATTTGTGAGGGATACAAGGTTATTCCCCTAAAAGAACCATGTTTTAGGAGACAGGATCTAGTTAGAAGGGCTTGAAAAGTCATAAATCTAATTTTAGAGATTTTTTATCTAGGAAAAAACTAGGAGATGCTTAAAGAATCTCACTACCCACTAAATGAAAATGAGGGTCTTGGATGCCCAAATGAGATAACTTGGATCCTAGAAGAAGGCATTGGAAAATAATGCACTAAGCAAAGTGGGCCAATTTTGGTTCCAAAACAACTAACCAGATGGTATAAAATTTGCATTGTCAAACTAAGACTAGCGATTGCAAATGCCATATCTAGTTTAACATTTGAACCATGAGCAAATGGGGAGAGATCCAATAAAAATATTGAATGCAATATAGAAAATGGAGGGCACACATTACACATAATGTTATATTTTATCAATAAAAATAGGAACACTTTTGTGTGTACATGAAATTTTACCCTCTTAATCTTAACCATTTTTTAGAAACTATATTTGAAGTACTAAATTTTTTATTCTTGACATATCTTCAAATTTTGAGTACATGCATTTTCAATTACTCATCCAAGTTCAAGTTTAAAGTTGACTTAAAAGAAAAGTGGCCACTTTTAACCCCATTTCCATGCACTTACCCATACCTCAACTTCCTAATCTTTTACTCTCATGGGATTTCAAATTTTAATTAACCTTACCCTCCTTTTGAATGGATTAATTGACCCAATCCTCAATCCACATGGTATTGGATATCAAAGATTCCTAATAAGTCTCACTATACCATAGGATCCTAAACATTTCCATACCAAAATACCTAAATGGTATCTAATATCTTGGATCCCCAAATCTTGAGCCTTGTTTTTTTTATATGACAAGCTCCTAAAAATTTCCCTATTGACATACCTAAATGGTATCTAGTATCCCTAAATCCCAAAGTCCACCAACTTGATTAAATTTTAGGTCTTCCTTTCCCTCATCACTTTTCTATCAAGTATGTCATATCCCCAATTCTTGTTCCTTCATGCATTGGTTGTCATTGACTCCCAATCCCCACTCCTTCCTATATTAGGTATCTTTGAATCTTGATTCTTTCTCCTTCATACATTGAGTATCTCTAAGGGATTCCTTGTATTCAGTATCTTTGAAGCTTGATCCCCACTTCCCATCATTCTTTCATCTTCTAAACCTTTGTTGTTTTCTTGACAATCATCATTCTTTACTCTTCCTTTGCTTACACCCTAAAATCCCATTCCCCAAACGCTTGACTTCAAACCTTTAGAAATATTAATTTTAGTGTACTAAGTAAAAATCAACCAAATGGCATCCCAACCCTCAATTCCCTACTCACTCTATCAATTGTTTCCTTTAGGCATGTGGTTTCTTCAATCCCTAATGTTTTTAGTAAAACCACCTAGCTCATTATTGTTCAAAAAGACAACTGAGAGGGGGTTAAATCAGTTGTAGCAATTTTTAACCTTTAAAACTTTCACCAGAAGTTAGATCAATAAGCATTCACAAAACCTTTACTCTATTAATGTGTTGAATCATTAAGTGCAGAAACAGAAACTAAAAGTAATAACACCATGCACACAATAACACTAGATTTACATGGAAAACCCAATGAGAGAAAAACCACGGTGAGGATTAGCTCACAATATAAAGAATTCCAAAACTAAATACAAAGGCTCAC
>VDFB02185782.1:0-18456 GCA_007258455.2 Sequoia sempervirens
TAGTCCATGGTTACTTGGACATTTGTGGATAGGTATTGGTCAAAACTTTTATTAAGGTAATATGTATTAGAGGAGTTGTGCAATTTTTATTTTGTGGTTGTAGTGAATGGTTATTGAGGTATCTATGAATAGGTATTGGTCAACACCTACAAATGACCACATTTGGATGTCTTGCACATAATGATTCATCTTGCGGTCATTGTAACTATTCAAATGTTGAAACAATAGTTTTAAGTTCTTAAGTCACATACAAAGAAACCCAAAAGAAAATCATAAAAAAATGATGTATCGTTTAGGAGCTTATGGTGCGCAAGGTTAGGGTGGGTGAATAGTGGCCCTCTCCCCTAATTAAGCTCAAAATAAAAAGTTTCAATCCATCAAACATGATGAAAACTTTAAAAATGATTTTTGAAATCATTTTAAATTAATGGTTTTAGATGAGTATGTGAGGAATCAACAAGAATCCAACAGTATAAGAGAAAAGGTAAAGATCATAAAAGAGAATATATTAAAATGATAGCCAGAATATCCTTTAAATCTCCTTAGACGAGTGGTTGGGAAAGTGTTGGTTACTCCAAATAATCTGCAATTGTAGACAATCGTGGATCAGTACCAGCTCCATGTTGTGATGTTTCCTTGGCTTGCCTATGGCCACATAACACCCTTTCTAGAACTACCCAAGAGCCTCCATAGCTGCGGCCTAAAAATATCATTTCTCTCCACTCCGCTTAATCTCAAAAGGATTAAATACTGAATAACGCAAATGCAGCCCTCATCGGGAATCGATCTAGTGTAGTTATCGATACCTCTTGTCGATGGTCTTCCCATGGGCATTGAGTCCACCTCAAATTTGTACAATATTGGAGCTTTAGATCTAATACCACTACTCTTTCAAGCCCTCGATCTCTGCGAGAAGCCATTTGAACTGCTGCTGAAATTGCTTTCCCCTGATTTACTGATACATGACATAATGCAATATTGGGCTCCTCATGTTTCCGCCAATCTGGAAATTCCCGTAATAAATTTTGAGGTTCTTACCATGACAAGCATGAGTTTCATGGCAAGGCATTATAGGCACCGATTGCAGTAGACCCCAATGACAGAGGATATGGCTCTACCCCCACCAGAATTCCCCTCATCGGTCATTTGTCATCGACTCTTTGAAGCATTGAGATCTCTATTGTTGAATAAAAACATGCAAGATGGTGAGGGCGTCACCATCATAGACCGCTTTGACATCATTGTGGAGGAGAGTTGGGTAACTGCACTCAATACTTTCCTAGAATTGGAAGCCAAATTTGTAAAATATTTTGAAACATGCACCAGGCAACCCATTTTTCCCATGGGAATTTTGATGTAGAATATACCAGCTCAGCCAGCTGAGAACCTATGCTTGATATGGCTGGACTAACAACCGGCTTGATCGGTCATGTTTGCGTCCTTCGGCAGTGAATGTGGTATCACCCACCAAGAGATTGTCGCTTTAATTTTTAGCTTGGAAGAAAGTGAAATCCCCTTCCTCTATATTCTAATTGGCCATGTGGTAGCTGAGTTTCTCCCTGGATTTGAGGATTGCATTCGTGGAAGAGGACTAGTAGTGACTGAGTGGGCTCCTCAGCTGTACATTTTGAGCCATCCATCCATGGGAGCCTCTCTGACACATTGTAGATGGACTTCTATTATAGAAGATTTAAGGTTTGGAGTTCCCTTGGTTGCTCTTCCATTACAGTACGAACAAGGTCTAAATGCCAGGATGATTTATGAGGAATTGAAGGTGCGAGTGGAGGTGAGGAGAAATGAAGTAGATGGTTCCTTTACTAGGGAAGATGTCACTAGAGTTGTCCGAGTTGTGATGGTGGAAGTGGAAGGCAGTAAGATGAGATCTACTATTGAAGACATTAGCAAGTTTTTGAACAAGGATGATTGCCAATTCCATCGAAGAAACATCCACAAATTTGTCTCTGCACTGCAACAGAAGGCGTCACATAAGAAAAATATTTGATTTCTTAGGAAAGCTTATAGGGGAGAGGACTCAGTAGTTGAGCATGTTTCTATATAATGTTCAATAGTTGTGTTAGGAGTTGTTTATATAATGTCTAATAACTTTGTGACTTGACTATCCATAATTGAAAAAAATGGATTCCTTTGATCTAAAAGGTAAGCAATCATGTGATGCCACATCAACACTCAACTACCCATGATGTGAATGCACAAGTATTGGTCTAACTTTTTTTTTGCATCATTTTGGACACCTTGACAAATAGCATGCTGATGTGACATCATATTTGATTATGTGGCCTTGAAACGGAAGTTATAAGCAAGGCCACATAGAATAATTAGAAGTGTGAAGTTAGGGTGCACAAATATTGGATCCTCTCCCCTATTATATTTATCAATGATGTTATTTTGGATATATCATAAGAGTTCCCCAGCTCTTTTTGGTGGGATTCTTAGGATGGTCATCCTCCTATCCTTTATGCTTATCCTCACCTCCAACCACTTTGTGATCATTTTCATGCTACGAGTTGGCATACGATTGAGCATTATAAGATTGTTCAAAAATTTGGGCTGACAACTATTTTTATATGGAAGCACTCTTTTGAATTGCCGCCAGGAGGGTAAGATGATGATAGGCAAGAGTTGGCTTAGATTCTTGCCTCGCGTGAATGCAACAACTTGGTGGGGCATGATGTCTTGGCTTGGAGTAGCAATGATTTTTCTGGTAAGTACTTTGTTTCAGTGGGTTATGGAGAGTTGGTTAGGAAGATGTTTGGGGACACTGAGCTTCCTGGGTGGAAACACATTTGGAACAAATTTTCTTGGCCCAAGTGCAATTTTTTTATGTGGTTGGTGGTTCAGAATCAATTTATTATTTGGGATAACTTGTGCAAGCGTGGGTTCCAAGGTCCCTCGATGTGTGTTTTATGTTGTAATAGTGAGGAGAGTGTCTCCCATCTCTTCTTCCAATGTTCCTTCTTTAGGGAGATATAGCACTTCTAGTGGGGTGTGTGGAAATAGGCTTACTGACATGTTTCCTCTTTTCTTGAGTTCTTTGCTCGATGGGGCAAGGCCCCCGTTAAGACTTATTTTCTTCAAGTTACTTGGGCTCTTGGACTGACCTTTATTATCTAGCAATTTGGTTGGAGAGGAATAGCATGATTTTTCAAGATGTGAAGTTGGTTGTTCAACATTTGTAGTGGAAAATTCTTCATTCTTTAAGAGAAATTATTTTGGCTAAGTGTGACTTGGCTAAGGGTGTGGATCTGAGAGATGTTTCTTGTTGCAACCATCTCAATCTTCCTCTTCAAAGGGGTGTTGCGAAGGGTGTTGGCCAGATCATGAGAAATAGATGTAGAAATCCTCTTCATAAGATAAATAGGGAGGGGCGTTGGTGTCCTCCTACAGAAGGTGTGTTGAAAATCAATGCAAATGGCTCTTCTTAGGGAAATCCTGGTCTTGGTGGTATTGGGGGTGTTGGGTGGAATAGTTCTAGGACTGTTCAGTTTATTTTTTCTATTTATAAGGGTTTGCATATTAACAATTTGATGGAGGCTCTTGCCATTTTATATGCAGTGGAGCACGGTTGTACTCTTGGGTGGAGAAAGATCATTTATGAATCTGATTCTCAAGTGGTGGTGACTTTGTTGAATAGGGAGCAATTAGAAGATGTCAGTTGGCATGTCCTCTCCCATTTCATCATCTCATCCATTTTAAGAGCACATCCGTGTTCTCTTGAACTCACATGTCCTCTCGAGGGGGCATCCTTATCCCTAATCTTCATCTTCACCTCCATCATATTTCTTCCTAGTCATCCGTTTGATGACTGGGGCATCCTTCTCAATCTAACCATCTCCTCCTGGGTTCTATATTTTAATATTCTTTGAAATGATGCTACTTCATAACACCATCTCAAAGAGGAGAAAAATGTAGACATCCAAATTTGGACACTTAATTTATCCAAATTTACCACTTTTCATCTAAACATCCTCTTATCCAAGTTAATTAAGTAATATTACTATTATTTAATTAATATCATTAATTCTGCTAAACCCCTAAGGTATTTAATTAATAATTAAATACCTTACCCTCCTTAATCCTCTTTTCATCAAATGAATTAAATAAATATTACATTTATTTAATTCCTCACATGTCATTTTCAGCTAATCCTAATCCATCTCCTAATCTCTTCAATAAGAATGTGCACATGTCTAATCCTTGATTAGGATATGTCACATCCTCCAACTTTTGCAAGTTGGCTTCTAATCCTCATTAACCCCTAATTATCCTCTAATTACTAATTAGTTAAACCTAATTAGTACCTTAGTCAACTCTCCCCATCCCCCAAGGAATGTTTAATTCCTTTTTATTCACCCTAGGCTCCTCTCTTCCCCATGTGAATTTTTAAGTCACCTTTTATTCCTTCTAGAACCTTTGACTTGTCACATCAAGTCACATGTGACAAATTCCCACCTTTTGGGAACCTTGTCTTATCCACTAGATTCTTCCAATCATTTTGAAATTTTAATTCACTTTTATTCTCCCAAAGCTTTCCCCTTCCCCATGTGATCATTGAAAGGTCACATCCAAGTACTTGGAAGGTACTTGTCCTTCCTCCACCTCATGTACCTTTTGGCTACCTCACTTGCACCTCATCTCCTCTTAGCCACTTCACCATCCACATGTCAAGATGTGAGGGTTTGTGAGTTCTCAACCCACCATAGCCCTTCATCTTGACCTTGTTGGATGAATCTCAACCGTTGAATTCTCTAGAGAATTCAAATTCTTCTATAAATACCCCCTCCTCAAGGGCAGTTTGAACACTTAGCCATTTTGCAACTAAATGCTGCCATTTTGTGCACTCATTTAGCCATCAATTTCATCCATTTTCATTTGCATCCAAGCACATAATCAAATCCTCCATTTAGCCACATCAAGAACCATCAAGGAGCATACAAATCAATCCAAATCAAGGGCCAACCAAGGAGTTTTAGCTACAAGAAGGAAGGTATAACCATTTAGCTTCATTTAACACTTTGCTCTATGCATTTTCAAATTCCTCAGGCTAATCTTGAGGTGTTTCATTATGTTTTACATTGCATTTTAATTGCTTAGAATAGGTTAAACATCTTGATATCAAATTTTTGGCACACTCGGTGGGACCCACAAACGGGTTCCTATACTTCACGTTTGCTGTTGTTGAGATTTTTACAGGAACACGTCATAGTGGGATGACTATGCCCCTTTTTTTTTGTAGTGGGGCGACTGCGCCCCTGACTTTATTGCAGTGAGGCGATTACACCCCTGATTTTCTGCAGTGAGGTGATTACGCCCCCCTTGGGCTGAAAATTATTTTATGTGCTAACACTTTACTACAGTGAGGCGACTACGCCCCCTTAGCTGAAAATTATTTTCTGTGCTAACACTTTACTACAGTGAGGTGACTACGCCCCCTTGGCTGAGAATTATTTTCTGTGCTAACACTTTACTGCAGTGAGGCGACTACGCCCCCTTGGCTGAAAATTATTTTTTGTGCTAACACTTTACTGCAGTGAGGCGACTACACCCCCTTGGCTGAAAATTATTTTCTGTGCTAACACTTTACTACAGTGAGGCGACTATGCCCCCCCTTGGTTGAAAATTATTTTCTGTGCTAACACTTTACTGCAGTGAGGCGACTACGACCCCCCTTGGCTGAAAATTATTTTATGTGCTAACACTTTACTACAGTGAGGCGATTACGCCCCCCCTTGGTTGAAAATTATTTTCTTTGCTAACACTTTATTGCAATGAGGCGATTACACCTCCTTGGCTGAAAATTATTTTCCGTGCAAACACTTTACTGCAGTGAGGTGACTATGCCCCCCTGGGCTGAAATTTGTGCTAACACTTTTCCACAGTGGGGCGACTATGCCCCTGATTTTTTGCAGTGGGGTGACTACACCCCTGATTTATAGCAGTGAGGCGATTACACCGCTGATTTACTATAGTGGGGCAACTACGCCCCTGATTTTTTGCAGTGAGGCGATTATGCCCCTGATTTGTTGCAGAAGGGCAACTGCGCCCCCTGGTCATCGAAAAGCAACGCATTTTGGAAGGTAAAACTATTATTTTGGCTTCAGTTTTTTGCTATTTTCTCCCTAACATTGTTCTTGCAAGGATACATGTGTTTTTTTTGCTAACTTTTTGTAGCATATTTTTGTGAAGTTGATGAAGAAAGCGGGATAAAACATCTAACATTTGCTTGCAGGGCTATCTGTTCACTCAATTTTTTTTTAAAAACTATCCTTGCTGTTTGTGTTAATCTAAGAACATAGTTTAATTAAAAGGAGTAATATTCATTGCTTGTTGTGCTTGTCTTTTTGTGTTACCAAAAGGGAGCATTAGCTTGTTTTTGCTTTCCCCTTGCACTTCATGTGAGCCTGGGGAGTAGTTGGAGATGGTTAGTTCTTTCTTGATAGTGGGACCTGCTTGGGGATTTCATCACCCTAAGGGACGATTCCAACCACGCGTACCGGTGGGGTATATAAAGGGGGGAGAGCGAAAGCTGTACCCCAATCCAGTCATGTCGTAATTGGCAGAGCGTTGAAGCTAGGGTGATACCTAGATAGATGTGAAGAGTTTGTCCGAGCCCTTCAGTATCTCGTTGGGGTTCACAGAGCTCTCCGCGCTTGTGAGCTGTAGTGTTCACCTATTGTGCCTCTGTATCAGAGTATGTCGAGGCTCCTAGACACCTTGTGCATCCTAGATTAAGACCTCTTTGGCAATACCCTTAACACTAATTGTAGGATTGTGTTTGCTTGAGAGTGTTTTCTTGTGAGAAACCAGTGAAATTTTGACAAATTGACCTTATTATTGTCATTTGAAAGTCCTTTCCATAGTCATTTTCATCAAACCAAGCCCCTGATAGTCCGTAGTGAGGTGATTACGCCCCTGATTTACTGCAGTGAGGCGATTACGCCCCTGATTTATTGCAGTGAGGTGATTACGCCCCTGATTTACCGTAGTGAGGTGATTATGCCCTTGGTTTACCGCAGTGAGGCGATTACGCCCCTGATTTACCGCAGTGAGGTGATTACGCCCCTGATTTACCATAGTGAGGTGATTACGCCCTTGATTTACCGTAGTAAGGCAATTACGCCCCTGGTTTACTGTAGTGAGGTGATTACGCCTCTGATTTACTGCAGAGGGGCGAATTTTCCCTCTTGAACACCTAAAATTGCCCCATTTGGATCCGTTTAGCCTCTAAACCATCATTTAACCATTCCCAACCATTATCTCATCATCCCAAGCCTCCGTTTTGTCACTCTAAACCTCTAAAAACCTCCATTTGACCATTTTAAACCTGCATCTCATCATTCCAAACTTTCATTTAACCATTCTAAATCCCCATTCACTCTCCACAATCATCCTTAATCCATCCGCTCATTTTAAATTTCCCCATAATCCATTTAAAAGTCCATAGCCTCACCTAGCGAACATCATAATTTTACCATTTACATCACCAAACACCACTCATAACCAAACCGCCTTAACCTTGTATTACAAATTGGTTACCCAAATTGACCATAGCACTTGAATTTGATTATTAGTCTTTAACTTTGACCCAAATCAATTTGCTTCCATCTTGAGGTGAATTTGATGTCATAAGTTATCATTATTGTCGGCCCAATCAATCCATTTTCAATCTCAAAGTGGATTCAGTGTCGTGATCATCCTCTTAATCAATCAAAGCTCTAGGTCACTAAGGGTAACTTTATTTGATTAAACTCAAGGTCTCTCTCACATCTTTCATCATCCAAATCTATCAAATCCAATCATTTTGTCAAATCATCCAATTACCCAATCAATCAAATCACATTCATTCTATCACCACAATCCTATCCAATCCGATCTATTCAATCAAAATCCAATCAACCTTATCCAATCCAATCCAATCACATCACCTTCGACCCAATCAATCTACTTCCATCTCAAAGCAGATTCGGTGTCGATCATCAGAATCAATCCCATCACATCATCCAATCATCCTAATTTGAGCTTTAGTCCAATCCTAATCTAAGCTTGACCCAAATCCCGATTTGAGCTTTAGTCCGATCCCATCCAAAATATTTTCATCCATCCTCTTTATCCTTTCACCATCATGAATCCTTATCCTCCATCAATAGTGGTCAAGGGAAACCCTAATTACATTGACAGCGATACTTGAAAGTCTTGTTGATCAAGAGGACTATGACATAGATCCCCTTGACACTATCATTGCTAGTAAGCTTTCTCCACCCACTTTCCAAATCCAATCACCCCTCAGAGTTATCCATTATCTTCGTCCTTCTATCCATATTTACCTACGTCACCCATCCATCCCTTCATCCATCATCCCTCTTATCCATCCTCTTATCCTATCCATCCACCCCTATCCTAATCCCCCATCCACATCTCCTATCTAAATCCTTCCTGCATATACCACTACCCTAATCTTCCATGCCAATCTACTCACTCTAATCCTACATTCGTACCTTCCTATCCTAGTCCAACATCCACATCAACTTATCCTAATCCAACATCCACATTTCCCTATCTCAATCCGCCATCTCAATTTTCCCATCCTAATCCACCATCCCAATACCCTTACTACAATCCACCACCCACATCCTCATGTCCTAATTCACCATCCCAATCCCCTTATCTTAACCTTTCATCTAACCTTAATCCCCCATCTATTTCCAGTCCTGCATCCAATCCCATTCCCCCATCTAATCCTAGTCCACCAATCCATAATCCTTCATCCACTCCTACCACACCATCTCAGCCTAGAGCATTCAAGCTCTTCACTCCAGAAGTTCTCCAAGGACTTATAACAAAGAAGACATCTCCCACTCCACACCTTGAAGTTATGGAATCATTCCATCCCAACCCATCATTCAAGGTCATTAGATACGAGACCCTTCTCCACCCAACACCTATCATTGATGGTACCACCCCTAGCACCACTCAAACCATCGAAACCATCACATCCTCTAAATCTATTGAGCCCCCATCTCCTACCATCACATCCTCTGAATCCATTGAGCCCCCATCTCCTACCATCACATCCTCTGAATCCACTAAGTCCCCATCTCCTACCATCACATCTACCGAATCCATTGAACACCCAACTCTTACCCCAAGAATCATCGAACCCATCGAATCCCATGAATGTTTTGAATCCTACCTCCTTCCATCTCCCCAACTTGAAGAGTCTCTCCACCACTCTATCATCTTTCCATCCACACAAGATGAGTCATGCCAAGAGTCTAATCCAAAGCATGCCAACATATCCCCTTCTCTAGATCAAGATCCTACCATCCTATATAGTTCACCTCAAGATCACAGTCCCCCATCCATTCCAACCCATGATCCCCTTGTCTCCACTGCTCCATCTTCATCTCCATTGCATGAGCCCACTACCACTAATCCAGATCCTATCATATCCCCTAATCCCTCTCCTGATACCACCCATCCAAATGTTTCTATTTCATCATCTCCCTCTCATGATCCCCCATCATCGCCTAAAAATGCTATCCCCACATCGCTTGCATATCCCCTTGGTACTCTCACATTCTTCCATGGTGGCCTCCTCGTAGAAGAAAAACATAGTGTATATACCGTCCATCATCCTCCACCTAATAATGGACTCGCATCATGTTTCCAGAATAACACAAATCCTATCATGGATAGCATGCTCAAGAAAATGAACTATCAAGGAAAAGGTCTAGGCCTTCATGAGCAAGGTATTTTAGAGCCCATCCAAGTCAAAGAACAAGTCTGCAAGCAAGGTCTTGGACCTATTTCCCAAGACTCACAATCTAAAAATGTTGGTACAACCTCTAGACATCCTCAACGAGCCTTTTTCACAAGAAATGTCGGCTCTTCCCATCGGCCTACTAGATCATATGTTGCCATCCCTCCTCCTCTATCATATCACCTCAAAACCACCATCCATATCCCTCCTTCATCTGCTCCATCCATTTTGGGTCCTTACATCCCTCCATCTACCATCTCCAATCCTCCATCTACCATGCCCATGTTTCCTCCAGGTCCTACATCTATTCTAGGCTCCTATATCCTAAAATCACCTCCTACATCTCGTCCTATCCATCCTTTCATCCATTCATCACCTATCCATCTCATCCATCATAAACATTCCTCTCACATGTCCCCTAATCAGGATCAACAAAGGCACATACCCGCACATTCTCCATCTACACATAATCCCCATACTCCTACCTTCATCGCTCCACATCATCCATCTCCTCACACCCATCCCATTGCTACTAAACGCACTTTGGCTGTTAAAGAAAACATGCATAAATTCAAACATCCACATGAATCTAAGGCTCCCCATGTCCCCTCCAAAAGACATGGTGAAGAGAAGAAAAATCTAAATCTAAATCAAATCTGTAGGCAACAAAGGCCCACCAAAGGAAAGATCAAAACCATGTGGATCCCAAAGAAAAAATATGCAATACAATCAAATGAAAAATCTATAAGAACATCCAAAGTTGCTAATCCAAAAGCTAGTCATACACCCCTTTCATCTCCTAAGTTTGTTTTGGGTCCTTATGTTCCAAATTTCACCACCCCATCTCCTCCATTATCCACACATTCTCCATCCCTTAATCCTCTTATCTTTTCACATCCACCACCACATGTGCCAATGTTGGTCCTGAACACATATCCCCATCACATATCCCCCCCCATCATTCCATCCATACCCTTTGTAGCATCCCATCCATTATCCCATGTATCTCCCCTCTCAAATCCCTCTAATTCATCCTCTTGCATAATCCATTTATCCTAATAAGGTTGTACCAACATCCAACAGTCACTTCAAACATGGGCTCTTAATACCTCATATAGAACTTGATGCTTGAGTCCTTCATCCATATCCTTATCATGTATCTTCTAAATTCCCTTATCCACATCCCTATCCTTATCCACTTGACCATCCACATGTCAAGATGTGAGGGCTTGTGAGTTCTCAACCCACCATAGCCCTTCATCTTGACCTTGTTGGATGAATCTCAACCGTTGAATTCTCTAGAGAATTCAAATTATTCTATAAATACCCCCTCCTCAAGGGCATTTTGAACACTTATCCATTTTGCAACTAAATGTTGTCATTTTGCAACTAAATACTGCCATTTTGTGCACTCATTTAGCCATGAATTTCATCCATTTTCATTTGCATCCAAGCACATAATCAAATCCTCCATTTAGCCACATCAAGAGCCATCAAGGAGCATACAAATCAATCCAAATCAAGGGCCAACCAAGGAGTTTCAGCTGCAAGAAGGAAGGTATAACCATTTAGCTTTATTTAACACTTTCCTCTTTGCATTTTCAAATTCCTTAGGCTAATCTTGAGGTGTTTCATTATGTTTTCCATTGCATTTTAATTTCTTAGAATAGGTTAAACATCTTGATATCACATTTCTGGAAAAATGTAGACATCCAAATTTGGACACTTAATTTATCAAAATTTACCACTTTTCATCTAAACATCCTCTTATCCAAGTTAATTAAGTAATATTACTATTATTTAATTAATATTGTTAATTCTTCCAAATCCCCATCACATATCCCCCCCATCATTCCATCCATACCCTTTGCAGCATCCCATCCATTATCCCATGTATCTCCCCTCTCAAATCCCTCTAATTCATCCTCTTGCATAATCCATTTATCCTAATAAGGTTGTACCAACATCCAACAATCACTTGAAACATGGGCTCTTAATACGTCATATAGAACTTGATGCTTGAGTCCTTCATCCATATCCTTATCATGTATCTTCTAAATTCCCTTATCCACATCCCTATCCTTATCCATTTTCATCCTCCTACTATCCAAAAATCCAAAAAATCAAAAAAATTAAAAAAATAAAATAGTAAAGAGAAATAATTCTTCCAATGGTGAAAACTTGGAAAACAAGCACCTTGGATAAGTACCATAATGAAAACCTGGCAAACAGGCGTCATGCGTAAATCCCCATCTGCACTTGGGGGAAACTTCCTGACATGCATTTCCTCCATCCGCTATGTTTCCTGCTATACTTCCAGCTATGCACCTGTAATCCCCTCCATCCCACCTATCTTCCGCATCCTACCATCATATCCCATTTATCTCCCATCCCTCCATCCTTCTTGTGATCTTGATCAAAATGGGGGCACCTATCTATACATGCTTTGGCCACCTCTTGGTACACATTCCCTTCATCCATGCTCTATTGTATTCCTTGGTCACCCATCCTATCCTCCTCTAGTTATCTCCTTTTTCCATCCACTTGTCTTCCATCCCTCATGCCTCATCATATATGACATATCTAGAGTGAGGGCATTTGCTTCCTTTGTGACATAGTCCTTGGAGACATCCATCTATCATAACATCCCTTCATCTCCCCATCCTTCATCTCCCTATCCATCTATCACAACATCCCTTCCATCTCCCCATCCTTATCTTCGTATCCATCTATCCTAGCATCCCTTTCATCTCCCAATCATTATATCCCTATCCATCTATCACAATATCCCTTCCATATCCCCATCCTTATCTTTGTATCCATCTATCCTAGCATCCCTTTCATCTCCTAATCATTATATCCCTATCCATCTATCACAACATCCCTTCCATCTCCCCATCCTTATCTTCGTATCCATTTATCATAAGATTCCTTCATCTCCCCATCCTTCATCTCCCTATCCATCTATCATAACATCCCTTCATCTCCGCATCCTTCATCTCCTATCCATCTATCACAGCATCCCTTCCATCTCCCCATCCTTATCTTCGTATCCATCTATCATAACATCCCTTCATCTCCCCATCCTTCATCTCCCTATCCATCTATCACATCATCCCTTCCATCTCCCCATCCTTATCTCCCTATCCATCTATCACAACATCCCTTCCATCTCCCCATCCTTCTCTGAGTATCCATCTATCCTATCACCTCTTTCATCTCCCAATCCTTATATTCTGATCTCCCCATCCCCCATTCACCTCCACCCGGGGCATGTCCGCCCCTACCCGAGGCGGGTCCGTCCCCTTGCCAGGGCAGCTCCGCCCCTACCCGGGGCGTGTCCGCCCCCTTGCCGGGGCGGCTCTGCCCCACCCGAGGCGGCTCCGCCCCTACCCAGGGTGTGTCCAGCCCCTTGCTGGGGCAGCTCTGCCCCACTCGGGGCGTGTCTACCCCTATGCCGGGTCAGCTCCGCCCCACCTGGGGCGTATCCGCCCCACCTGGGGTGTGTCCGCCCCTGTGCCGGGGAGGCTCCGCCCCACCCGGGGTGTGTCCACCCCCTGGCTTGGGGCGGCTCTGCCCCACTCGGGGCGTGTCCACCCCTGGCCTAGGGCAGCTCCGCCCCTACCAGGGACGTTTCCACCCCTTGCCGAGGTGGCTCCGCCCCCTCCCAGGGCGTGTCCGCCCCAGCCCGGGGGGGCTCCGCCCCCATTCCAGGGCGTATCTGCCCCTCTATGTTGTGCGGCGGTGCGCCCTATTTTTTGAAAATCATTGTTCCATCACCAAAATCACATAAGTACTACTTAGAACACCATTAGAGTCCATATCCAGCATCAAATCATCCATCCCAATCATCTAGGCTTGATTTTGAGAATTTTTATTTTTGCGCCAAAACTTCCGGAGGCCATAACTTTTGACTCGGGTGTTCATTTGAGTTGAAATTTTACGGGTGGCTGCATTATGAGATAACAAGTGGATTCCTGATTGGCCTCTTTGAAGGTCATTGGAACTTTTTTTTCCACATTTTTGGGGCCTCAAACTTTCATCTTGACCCTCAAAATCCCAATTTAGTGTTTTTTCCAACATTTTAAAAAATTGTTTTCACTCATAACTCGAAATGCATATCTCAAATTTGGGATGTTAGTTGGCAATTCATCCTATCTCAATATTGGGTATTTCTTGGAAAAATTTTGGACTCCCAAAAGTATATCCATGAGGTTTCCTAAAATGAAAAAAATTGACAATTTTTGAAAATTGCCAAATTTGGAAAAATTTGATTGTCAACACCTTACGCCCTTTAAACCCCAAAACTTGGTGTAGAATCAATCCCATCATATCATCCTCCCAATTCATCTTTTTGGATAACTATCCCATCCCTGAGCTTTATGTGGTTGTCCTCATCCTATCATCATCCTCCACTCATCCTATCATTATCCTTTATCCATCATTTATTTTTGGTATTTCATCAAACTACGTTGCCCCTACGCTTTCATGTAGGAAAGGTCGATCACTTGATCCACCCCCAGGGATCCTTTATCATCTATCATCGATATTCCTTCTTTTTCCATCTTATCATCCATCGAAGTCTCCATCATGGTCCATCATCAGCCTCTTGTCGAACTACGTTGCCCCTGCGCTTTCACGTCGGCAAGGTTGATCATTTGATCTACCCCCGGGGATCCTTTATCATCTATCATTGGTCTTTCTGCTTTGTCTATCTACTCCTCTATCATCTATCGTCTATCATCTCTCATCGATCGCCATTGTCCACTTTACTCCTTTTGTCCATCCTATCTTTACCATCCATCAAGGTCTCCATCTTGGTCAGTCGTCAGCCTTTTACCAAACTACGAGGGCTCTGCGCTTTCACATAGGCAAGGCTAATCTTTGATCGGCCCCCGAGCCCCTAGGTCTTTAGGGTGTGTCAGTCTCATGTCTTGTGTCGTGTCGTCAAGCTATGTGCTTATCTAGCGAGTTCCTCACAAATGAGACCCACTTGTATCACGAGATCTAATCAGTTTTGAATACCCTGTGTCATATCAATCTTTTAGTCTAGTAACCATCCTCGGTCTCAACAGGGTGCATCCTTCCTAACAGACCTCATCAATCCCATCCATCCCCTTGATCTTATGGCAAAGGACATTTGAAATTAATTGTGATCTTTTGATACTTTTGGCTTTTGTTTATCATTTGAGCTCCCTATCATCACTTGTCACAGTCGCCTTGATCCATCATATCATGGTGTGCTTTGACTAGTCCACATAGGGGCATATATTGATCTTTTGTTTGATTGTGTCTTCTTTGTTGTCCCACGTAGTACCCACCAAGATCCTCGAGGTCTTGTGTTATGCTAGGGCATCCTCTTGTGCTTGTGGTTATCTCAATACCTGGCCCGACCAAGGTCTTTGTGACCTTGGGGTGTTGGGATAGCCTTCTTGTCTGTTGTATTTATTTCATGCATTAGACACTATTACACCTTGGTTCCACATACCATAGCACTTGGTGTCTTATGCTATAGCAAAAATCAGTGCTCCGAAGATGGAAAATTGCATTAGGACTGCATTTCATTCTCCATTCCATCATCTTGCATATATCCCCCATCCTCTTATATATCACAAATCCCCCAATCCATTCCCTTTAGCCTAAATCATCTAATCATATCCTTGGTCTTGTTCCCAGTATTGTTACAAGCCTTGATCCAATCATCCTCATCATTCTCATCATCATCATAATCCCATTTTATTCTTCCATATCCCTTAAGTGTTGTTTGGGATGTATCCTTCCCTCGTCAACAACACTTTCATCATCGTCATCGGGAGGTACTCTTCCCTATCCTTTAGTGGTGTTTTGGGATGTATCCTTCCCTCATCAATACCACTCATTGGGATGTATCCTTCCCTATCCTCATTGACAACACTCCATCCATCCTCAACCCCTTTCGGCTTGTACCTTGACTGGGGCAATATCGTCTTCGTCTTTGCATCCATTTTTGTTTCCCAACCTCCTAACACCTTTTCATCCTTTCATATCCATCCCTTTTCATTCTCTTCCCCATCTCCCATTTCATCATCTCATCCATTTCAAGAGCACATTTGTGTTCTCTTGAACCCGCATGTCCTCTCGAGGGGGCATCCTTATCCCTAATCTTCATCTTCACCTCTGTCATATTTCTTCCTAGTCATCCATTTGATGACTGGGGCATCCTTCTCAATCTAACCATTTCCTTCTGGGTTCTATATTTTAATATTCTTTGAAATGATGCTACTTCATAACACCATCTCAAAGAGGGGAAAAATGTAGACATCCAAATTTGGACACTTAATTTATCCAAATTTACCACTTTTCATCTAAACATCCTCTTATCCAAGTTAATTAAGTAATATTACTATTATTTAATTAATATCATTAATTCTGCCAAGCCTAAGGTATTTTAGTGTAATTTAAATACCTTACCCCTCATAATCCTCTTTTCATCCAAATGAATTAAATAGAATATTACATTTTATTTTAATTCCTCCACATGTCATTTTTCAGCTAATCCTAATCCATACTCTAATCTCTTCATTTAAGAATGTGCTGTCTGTCCTTGATTAGGATGTGTCACATCCTCCAACTTTATGAGTTGACTACAATCCTCATTAACCCCTAATTATCACTCTAATTACTAATTCCTTCCGTGCCGTGCCTTGAATCCACTCCCCATCCCCCCATTCCTCTTCCCATGTGTCCCTTCATCCCCCATCTTCATTTGTCCATCGATCCATGTCCCAGGGCTCCTTGTTTTATCCATTCTTCCAATCATTGTGTTCCATTCCACATTCTCCCAAAAGCTTTCCCCTTCCCATGTGATCATTGAAATTCCACATCCAAGTGCATAGGTACTTGTCCTTCCTCCACCTCATATACCTTTTGGCCACCTCACTTGCACCTCATCTCCTCTTAGCCACTTCACCATCCACATGTCAAGATGTGAGGGCTTGTGAGTTCTCAACCCACCATAGCCCTTCATCTTGACCTTGTTGGATGAATCTCAACCATTGAATTCTCTAGAGAATTCAAATTCTTCTATAAATACCCCCTCCTCAAGGGAATTTTGAACACTTATCCATTTTGAGACTAAATGCTACCATTTTGTGCACTCATTTAGCCATCAATTTCATCCATTTTCATTTTCATCCAAGCACATAATCAAATCCTCCATTTAGCCACATCAAGAGCCATCAAGGAACATACAAATCAATTCAAATCAAGGGCCAACCAAGGAGTTTCAGCTGCAAGAAGGAAGGTATAACCATTTAGCTTCATTTAACACTTTTCTCTTTGCATTTTCAAATTCCTTAGGCTAATCTTGAGGTGTTTCATTATGTTTTCCATTGCATTTTAATTGCTTAGAATAGGTTAAACATCTTGATATTATAGGTAGTATTCAAAAATATAAATTATAATTGATTGTCAAAGGATACTCCCAAGTGGAGAGGGTCAATTATGGTGAGATTGTTTCTCCTATTCAAGCAATAGCATCTATTAGATTCTTATTATTTGTTTGTATAGCTTACAACTTAGAGGTTGCGAAAAATGTATGTGAAAATTACATTCCAGGTTCAAAATGTTAAAATTATAGTATTGAAAAATATAAATTATAATTAATTGTGAACTTGGTTTCTCCCATGTGAAGAGGGTCATTTATGGTGAGATTTTTTCTTCTATTCTAACAATAATATCCATTAGATTCATATTATCTATTTGTATAGCTTATGACTTAGAGGTTGAAAATATGTATATGATAATGTCATTACTTCATGGTGATTTGGGGAGGATATTTATATGACATAGCAAGAACATTAAATAGTTAAAGGGAAAAGTAATTTGATTTAATATAAATTCAATAAATCCTTGTATGCCCTAAAAAAATTTAAGATGTGCTACCAAACATTTGATACATGTGTTGAGTTTGGGATTTAAATCTAATTACTATATTTATTTTAAATTTGATGGTAAACATTTCCTAGTTATACGTATACATTGATGATATGTTATGTATTGAGAGAGAAAAGTATTTGATTTTAAATTAAAAGCTCAACTTTCAAAAAAAATTGAAATAAAATATCTTGGTGTAACTAAACACATTATTGTGATGGAAATCATAAGAGATAGAGAGACTAGAAATCTATGGCTTGGTTAAAGTATGTCAATTCAATTGTATATGAATTTAATTTATATGGTTGTAGACTATTTTTTATTTTGTTATAGTGAGAATGAAGTCATCTATTACACATTATCATGCATTCCCTTAAGAGATACAAGATATGAGAAAAGTGACTTGCCATAGTTTATTTGAAAGATTAATATATGCGATGGTATGTACTAGACTAGACATTTCCTAAGTAGTGGGAATACTTAACCAATATATGTCCAATTGTAGAAGAGTTATTGAGGTGTAATAAAAATGGTCTTTAGATATTTGTGGGGTACCTCAAAGTATTCCTTGTGTTTTTATTACATAGGGGGCATGCATTCTCTAGATATAATTTGACTCTATTCGTTAGCTTTATAAGCTAAATAAGTGATAGGTTATGGTCATTTTGTTCACTAAAAGATAAACTATATGGTGGTAAATCATGTTTGTAAATAATCCATTTGGCTTAATAGATTGTCTTTCGACATTGGGTTAAAGTGGAGAG
>VDFB02185785.1:0-25788 GCA_007258455.2 Sequoia sempervirens
GTTCCATGTTGCGTGATTTTCTCATAGCCTCTTGGAAGGTGGGTGGATTGAAAGCTTTGATCCAACCTTTCATAGGCTCCAATAGACCGTTCATGAATAATATAATCAACCTTCTCTCTGATATGCCTATCACCATAATTGAAAGTCTCTAAAACTCTCCAATATATGACTCCAAACTACCCAACTCTCTCAACTGTGCAACATCTCTGAAGTATAGTTCGGGATCACGTTTGTCAAACCTCTACCAATCTATTTGTAAACTCCTCGTAAGAAGTAATCATGTCATGGTGAAGTGTTACCATGCCATGGTGCCACCAATCATGGGCCACGCCATCCAGGGGGAGAGTTGCAAATCTAATGGCATCCTCTTCTGCCATAGGACGTAGGTTTAAGAATGTATCCAGCTTGCTGACCCAAGCTCTACTTGTGACTCCGCCACTACCATCAAAGGTGGTGAGTGTGAGCTTACTGGTAGCATGTATGAGATCCTTGTTCGTGTGCCAAGGTCTCCTATGTGTCTTGTCATTGCCATGCTCTCATTTTTGGCTTAAAAATCTGTCAAAGTTAAGGCGATCCTTAACTCTCTGTGGAAAAGCATCCCACTCCATGTAGTGTCATGATGTTATCAGCAAAATTCACATTACCTCCCTCCTCAGCCACATCCTTGTCATCAGGATCATTCTTGACAAACGTTGGGTGTGTAGGTCTGTCATATGTGCGTGTTGGAGTAACTATCCTCTGTCGATCTCCATGTACACTACCCTGTTGATCTTGGTCCTGATTTGGCCTTCTCTAAATAGTCAAATTTTGTATGGAGGTACTAAGCTGCTGAAGTACATTCGCCACCTGTTCTTGTCCAGCAACAAGCCCTCTTAGTACATCTCTGGCCTCTCTATCTTTGTCACTAAGACGATCCCTATAAGGACCTTCCTCATTCCTATCAGCCATATTATCAAGGCCTAAATCTTCCTCCTGTTCGTCAAACGAAAATGCTGGAAATGGTTCAAAAGTACTTCTCTGATATCCAGGACCCTTGTGTGAGTAGTATCTGTCAAATCTGTTCGGATGTGACCGCATAAAAGCTGCTAACCCTCTAGGCTGGCAGGATTAGAGCTTTGATACCACTATGGTGAGCCCGGTTGGCTCCAACTAAACCCCTGAAATGCTCTCGATGTGTTTTTTTTAATTTTATTTTTTTTGCTGGTATTTCAAGGGGACTTACACAATTGTTCGGCAGCTGACAACAGACAGCAGATTAAGGGCTTCACATGGTTCGAATGATTTGGCAGGTAAGCACAAGTTTCCTAATACTAACTAGGAATGAACTTAATTTAAATGAGTGTAGGGATAGAAGGTTCTAATCTACTCTAAGGCGTGGGACATGGCGATCAATTCTCACAGACTTCAACCAGGCTCCGTTTTGCCTCACTTCGGACAGCTTCCATAGAACTGGTGCAACCTTCAGAGGAGTAGCTCAAGGTGTTCAGATCACGATCTAGCATGAAGACACCATCACAACGATGCATGCCAACATATAAACCATAATCGAAGTTAAGTTTCACAATGTTCCAGTTGACCACATAAGGCGAACCCACCGTCAACAAGCTCGCTAGTGGTATGGATAAGCGAAGTTTTGTTCAAATCGAGCACCACATTCCACAATTACTAAGTACTTGCATGAAATAAAATCTACTTTACTTTAAGCTACTTCAAGATTCTGCGTGAATTGGAAGGACGAAGAAGCCTTGCTAGCTATTCATAACAAGGAGGAGATCACCATCAATGAAAAACTCTTTTATTATGAAAGTGTTCACAACAACTTCTTACAAAGTAGTCAAGTGGAAGACTTTTTCTTCCTTTTCAATCTAAGCTAGACTATCAAACTAAACTACCCACTATTCTATCAATTTCTCTCTATTCTTCCTCTGCTATTCTAACTTCTAATGAGGTACAAATGAGGGGGGGATGCCCCTTTATATAGCTGGCCAAGTCCAGTGGACGACCCAGATTACAATCAAATGAAGGGCTCAGATCGAGCCACATAAGCCCTAACCCTAAAAACCACCACCACGAAGAGTGGAGTAATAAATAAGCAATTAATTGTCGACCACTTTCAAGAAGATTCCTGTTCATAGATGCGTTCACACTGCTTCAACTTCTTGGACTAGTACGGCAGGCACATTCTTGATTTGAAACTTCAAGGCTGTAACTTTTTTCCCCTGCTCGACGATGATTTTCCTCCTTGATGTTGTTCTTCAACTTTGAAGTACTTGCTTGGGTTTCCATTTTTTCCTCCATCCTGAGCTTTGAAAACATTTCTTCTTTGCCACTTGGGTTGGGCACATACTAGGTCTCAACACTTAGCCATTTCTTGCAATTTTTCTTCCTTCGAGGTTGAAATGTAGTCTTGGAGTACTTGCTTCATCGCTTCAAGTCATCGTGCTCCGGTCTCGGCGTTCATCCTGCAAAACAAGCGAGGAGAAGAGCATTAGAACACTACATCATATAAACTCACCTTACTTACCTGATTTTCATGCTTTAACTTCCAAGGGTTCATCGTTTTTCTCCAGCCAACTTTGCTTTCTTCATGATCTTTCAACATCTGTAGGCTGGGGCATATGACTCTTGTGCATCATATTTCAATGCCTTAGACAAATTTCATCCTCCTCAAGGGCGTATTTAAGAGATGTATTCTCAAAATCATCTTTTGAGAGTGTTAACTTCAACTGCATCTCCTTCAAGAAATTTATTTCACCAGCTGAGGCATTGACAACTTGATTTTATTCATCTCTGGCTCAAGAAGACTATCTTCACGAAGAATTTGATCAAATTCACCTAGGCAATCAACTTCAAATTCATCCGCCAAGGTAACATATTTTCATTTTCTGCCTTAGAATTTTTTTTTTCAAATTTTCCTTAGGAAATTTCATTATTGAAGTGCCCATCAAAATCTTTATCCTGAAATCCTTGGCGAGTTGTGGAAGACTTCAAAATCCATTCCTCATCACAGACGTCCGATACCCAGAAGAAAATTTCCTTCAGAAAGTGTCGAATTCATGGAACGAAGGGGTACGTTTATTTTTTGAATTTTAAACCTTAATTTTATTCTTCATCTTCATCTCTAGGCATATTTCCTTGCTTGGCCTTGAAAACTTTATCATCTTTGTGAAGCTGGCACCTTCTAACTTCTTCTCGCCAATTTTATTCATGCCTCTGAAAATTTTATCTCCTCCATCAACTTGGGCGTATTTTCCTCTAGAGGAGGGTGTTATTTTATGCCTTAGAAAAATTTCATCATCAAAGTTCATCTTTCTTCTCTGGGCGTGCTTCTTCTCGTTTGACATTTAGGAAAATTTCAAATTCATCCTCTTGCCAGCTGGGCACATTTTGGACTTTCTCCTGCCATTTGCATACATGCTTTGATAAATTTCATCATCCTCTCAAGTCTAGGCGTACATTCCCCTAAAAGGTGGAATTTTATGCCTTAGAAAAATTTCAAATAACATCACTAGCATGGGCGCATGAACTTCCATTTCAGCTTGCCTTACAAAAATTTCAAGCTACCTCTTGGCACTTGGGCGCATTTAACTAGGAAAGCTTCCATTTTACAATACTTAGACAAACTTCAAGGCATCTCCCAAACTAAGGCGCATTCAAAGGGGTGAACTCCAAATTTTGCAAACTTAGATCTTTTTAAGCTCTCCATGCAAGGAAAGGCCCATTTGAGGTGTCTAGCTTCAAATTTTTAAACACTTAGAAACTTTTCAAGCTCAAACTCCAAGTGAAGGCACATTTAGGGGTAACTACTTCAAGTTTTTCAGACTTAGACAATTTCTTTTTTAACTCATCCTCTCCAGGTTTAGGCGCATTCGATTAGGGGAGCTTCCATTTTGCTATCACTTAGGCGTTTTTCTTCATCACACTACCTTGGGCGCATATGGGGAGTCCTGTTGACATTTTCCACCACTTAGAAACCTTTTCAACTGCTTCCTAGGCTTGGGCGCATTTAGGAGGTTGTACTTTCATTTTTGATCACTTAGAAACCATGCTGGAGTCACCTCAGAGCTAGGGCGCATATAGAGTAGTGAACTTTCAGTTTGTTTTCCTTTGGAAAATTTTCTAACTCTTCCTACAAGTTAAGGCGCAAATGAGGGGTCTTACTTCAATTTTTCATACTTAGAATATTCTCATCACCCCCTAGTTGACAAGGCACATTCAAGGGTAGTTGCTTCAAGTTTTCAATACTTAGTAAAATGTCCATCCTCCTCTCACTTCAAGGGTGCATTTTGAGGTCTGAGCTTCTGATTTCAATGCCTTAGTAGAATTTCAAGCCTCCTTCTTCAAGTTAAGGCGCATCTGGGGTCTTCTACTTCCAATTTAGCAAACTTAAACAAATTTCAAGGCTCCCTCCAAGTTAAGGCGCATATAAGGGGGCAAGCTTCAAGTTTGCAATACTTCGTGAAATTTATCAACTCTCCTTCCTTGCTAGGGCGCATATGAAGTAGAGAGCTTTCATTTTTTAGCCTCCCAATCTTCCAAGGACGCATTTGGAGTATCAAGCTTCAAATTCAAATGCCTTAGAAATTTTTCAAGTCTCTTCCAACCTTCCAAGGCGCATATTCATGGGTGAGCTTCAAGTTTCAGACTTAAACAAATCTTGAGCTCTCAAGGTGCATTTGACAAGTCAAGCCTTCATTTTTCATGCCTTAGTAGAATTTCAGTTCATTTCCAAACTTGAGGCAATTTTCGAGAGGTGATTCTTTTGTTTGTCGAAGATGCCCTTAGCTTGCCCTAACCTACTATTTTTAGAAAGTTTCACAACTTTTGCATCTCAAGCTGATTTCGGGCTCCAAAAGGCTTGATTTTCGTTTTGTCTTGATTCTCGTGACATGACTGAGCTGTTGGCGCCTGATGCTGGCATGCCTTTACTATTTTTAGAAACTTACTAAAAATAGTAACTGTTCAAAATGAGCTCAAACTTTGTGTGCAAACTGCCTAAAGGACGTTGATCGTGACTGGATGTTGCTTCTGTGTGACTGTCGTGTTTCGCCCTACTTTTTAGGAAACCCTAATTCCTCTGCATGGACATGCTAAAAATAGTAAATGCTTGATTTTCAAACTTTTGCGACTCCGTTTGACTTGAAATTTGAATGATGTGACCCTCATCGGACGACTTGCCCGTTCACACTAGCGCCTGCTACTGACTTACTATTTTTAGCCTATTTCTGGAATGTCAAATCTGATATGAATGACCACCTACAACAGCAACACTAAATGACTAGAATAACAATGCAAATCAACTTCAAAATGCATGAAGAACCTGGCTATAAGAGCGCCCAATGATGATGTTGAAGAAGCAATCAATATCCAATGAAATAAGCTCCTTCCTAGCCCAAGTCAATGCCTTCTCCTAGCCGCCCCTGTTCAAATGCAGAATGACAATATAAAATTATATGCAGCCTCCAAGTCTCCTCTCAAGCACCAAATACATCACAGTGCCCTCACAAATGGAGCGCTCCAACTAGGAAGAGAAATCGATGCACATATGGGCCTCGATGAATGAAATCGTGGTCTTTATGAAGCTGCTATGATGATTGATAGTGACTGATATTTAAATCAGAATAGGTAAGATGCAAATTGCCCCCTAGATAGCAAAATTGACGAAGACTCGAAGCATAGAATGTCTCCAAATCGAACCTCCAATCGAACTTAGCAAAATCGGCCCTTGGTCACAAATTTTGGCACCAATGAAAGGACTGATATATCCCTTTCAATTTGCAACCCTTCGGAGGATATTTCACCACCTCAGTTATGCTAATCTATGGGAGTTTTCGTCCCCAAAGACCAAGTAGACAACCTCCAGAAACCCTTGGCTCCACAAAGACTCATTAAATGCAAATGACAATAAATGGATGCCTAGAAGCTTGATTTGTTCTTCTCTTATACTTTTTCAGTCCAACTTCAATAAGCTTCTAGAAAATAATATTATTTTATATTAGTGACTTTATGATATAATATTTTATTTGAATCACTATATTAAATTAATTAAATATAAGGTTACTTTTTGATATTTCACCACCTCAGTAATTCGAATCTATGGGAGTTTTTCATTCCCAAAGACCAAATAGACAACTTGTAGAAACCCTTGGCTCCACAGAGACTCATCAAATGAAAATGACAATAACTAGATGCCTAGAAGCTTGACTTGTTCTTCTCTTATACTTTTTGAGTCCAACTTCAAGAAGCTTCTAGAAAATAATATTATTTTATTTTAGTGACTTTATGATATAATATTTTATTTGAGTCACTATATTAAATTAATTAAATATAAGGTTACTTTTGATTTTAAATTATGTAATAACCTTATAAAATAATTAATTTAATAATTTCTCCTTTATTTCTCCATTTAACCTTTGGGAGCATAAAGGCTAAATTATCACCATGATGTTGACGAGGAAGGGAACATTACAGTTCAATTCCTCAAGAAGGTAGGGCCTCAGGTGTAGTGGTAAGAGCCATGAAAGCCCATTCACGATCTTCGCCTGATCCCCCAAGTTGGCAAGTGTCTTCAGGGCATGGGACATTATGGGGAAAGCAGACACAAGTCACCAAGGGGAAGGGCTGTGGTAGACACTCTTCCAGGCTTGGAATACGACTTCAGGTGGACCCAGCATGTGCCTCCTCATAGTTTAGAACCTATTGTTTATTGATAATATTGAAATGAGATGTAATGGCCTAAGACTAACTAATATATATGTGTTTACCGGTGGAATGTTGTTCCTATGGTGTGTGCAGGGTTCATTCTAAGGTTACATTACTAAGGAGTTATTCTTGATAAGGTGGAAGCCCTAACCCTAGGCTTAATAGGAAAATTCTAGGGCACCTTAGGACCAGGGGACATTACAGTGGTATCAAAGCATAATCCTACCATCCTGTGAAACAATAGGTAATGCAAACTTACCAAAGAAGGAACACTAGGCAAAACAACACCATGAGCGAGCAAATGAGCAACGGAATGAGATCACTAATGGAAATGACAACTAGAACATTGATGGAACAAAACCAAGCCCTTCTCCAAGCCATACAAAAGATGGGCAATAACATAAGGGAGACAAATTCAAATCATTCCGAGAACAATAACCCCGCCTCTTCAAGGGCAACCAACTCTAGACCCACAAGACCCCCCTTCTTACCTAGGGAAAAGCCCATGGAAGGAAGGGAGGCAAACAAACCCCCCACAGATAATATAGATGAGATTGCAGCATCATACTATAGACTCAACCCCAAAATTAGGAGAACCATCCCCTTTAAAGATTATTGTGATGCCAAATTAAGGACCACCCCTAAGAGGGGAAGAAATTACCAACATAACAAAGACCTCAAGAATAGAGTGAGCAAGCTAACCCTCCCTAATTTTGATGGTGAAGGGAAAACCATGGCACGCTCATGGATCCAAAAGTTGGACACGTATCTATCACTAATTCCAATGACAGGGGAGAATGCTATTAAATTCACCGTGCTACATCTAACCGGAATGGCCCACAAATGGTGGCACCACGGTCTCATTACCCAAGGCCATCAAAATGTAACCACCTATGATGATTTCACCCACAAGCTAATTAAAAGATTTGACCAAAGGCACCTCGAGTGGTACTTTAGAGAACTCACCCAAGTAAGACAACACGGAACTATAGAGAACTATGCCATCGAATTTGAAAAACTAGCTGCCATGGTGCCCGAAATCTCTCAAGAGAGACTCACCTACTTGTTCGTGGAAGGATTGAGGGGATCCGTCAAGAGCATGGTGAGTGCATTAGAACCCACCAACTTAGATGAAGCAATTCAAAAGGACATGAAATTTGAGGATACCCCACCAAAAGACATGCCCAAGAACTTTAATGCACCCTTTGCGTACTCTCTTAGAGACAAAAAGCATAAGAAGGAATACCAAGTGAACACCTGCATCAATTGTAAGGGGAAATGGGAACGTGGTCATATGTGTCCAGTCCGAGAGGACCTAAAAAGGAATGGCTTGTGCTTCAAGTGCAAAGAACCATGGGAATGAGGTAATTGATGTGGAAAGGGGGCTCGCACCCAGAAGATAGAAGCAAATCCTGAAGGGGAAGACAACGAAAACCCAAGCAAGAAAACAAGGTACAATGAAGGAGATTTGAAAAGTATCCAATCAAAAGAAGAAAGGACAATAAACAACTGGAGCTTTGTGGAAGAGCAAATCTAGTAGTTACGATGCCTTTACACCCTCAAGATCTAGAAACATACTCTCCAACCCATCCCCTCGGTTAAGAGATATCTACAACATTAAAAGGGTTTTTGTTAAAATGTCATTGGTTGAGGGAAAGAAAATTTGGGAGGGGAAGACTGTCATGTCCTTGCATATAGAATCATTCCAGTCTGATTGATGTCTAAGGAAGATTACCTAGCGATAGAAGGAAATCAAATGCATGAGGATTATTAAAGGATTGAACTCATAAAAGACAATGTTAATTTGCATTAATTGTCTTTTGAAAGCTAAGTGTGATTAGTTAAGAAACTAGCAAAGGTCGTGTCGCAAAATGAAGGGACATATCAGCAAAAGAGATATGTCTAATAGAAGAAGCTTGACCACCCGCCAATGTATAAAGGAGCTAATCCATTTATGGAAAAGGGATCATCAATCGATAAGGAGAAGAAAGATAGACATTAGCAAGGGAGATGTAGGAAGTAATAACTTCATTCATCATCTAGATCAATGGTTAGTTGTTCCTTATAGCATTGTTCAGGAACAAAAGAACATAACAGCAAGAAAGTAATATCGTTTGAATATAAAACCATCAATCATCGATCAAGCAAGAAGAAGAAAGATACTAGCATCAGTGCTTGGATTAGCAGGTCATCTTACACAGCAGGTGTATCTCTATCATTGCTATCGAACCATATCTATCAATTCGGTATGTTCTGTGGATTGCTGCTTACTTATATATTAGACTAATTCTATATGCTCTTTATATCGATCTGATACTACCCTGCTATTTGCTATTTTGTATATACATAGGACTGATTCTGAAATCTTCTATTCATTAGACTTACATATATGTAGAAGCTTGGATTCTGCATAATAAGGAAATGTTGGATGTCTGAATTTTGCAAGTAGACATGCATATCGCTTATAATTCTTAAAATGTATTTTATTAGTAGAGCTAAGTTAGAATTGCCTATGACTATCTGAGACCCATCTTGTGGAAGGGCCTGAGGTGCCAGTGGTAGAGGCCAGGAGCCCATCTATGACCTCCGCCCAATTCCTCAAGAAGGTAGGGCCTAAGGTGTAGTGGTAAGAGCCATGAGAGCCCACTCACGATCTCTGCCTGATCCCATAGGTTGGCAAGTGTCTTTAGGGCATGGGACATGATGGGGAAAGCAGGCACAAGTCACCAAGGGGAAGGGTTGTGGTATACACCCTTCTAGGCTTGGCATATGGCTTCAGGCGTACCCATCATGTGCCTCATAGTTTAGAACATGTTTCTCTATTGGTAATATTTAAATGAGATGCAATGGCCTAATGCTACCAAATATATATGTGTATACCGGTGGCATGTTGTTCTTATGGTGTGTGCAGGGTTCATTCTAAGGTTACATTACTAAGGAGTTATTCTTGATAAGGTGGAAGCCCTAACCCTAGGCTTAGTAGGCAAATTCTAGGAAAGCTTAGGACCAGGGGACATTACAAATGTCTCATAGTCTTATTAGTTAAGTGAGCCTAAGAAATAGCTCATGGTGGATGCCAAGGGCACAATGCTCCTCCCTTCCCATTAATTTGAAGTTTTCATAATATAAGCTCCTTATTTTCCATAATACAATGTTTAGGCAAGGACAAGTGCTATTCATTGTGATGAAAGGAAACATAGATGGAACATGCATGCAAGAGACATGCCACATGTGCAAATCAAGGAAAATGTGCAAGAAGGCATAAATGTGAACCACCCTTGTTTAGATGTATTGTCCTAGGGTTGTTTGTACCAGTGGTCTGTGATGGGTCAAAGAAACCATTTAAGGGGAACTTGTGTGATCAACATGAGCCTATGATATCCTTTGTGATGTTTATGCATCAATGTATTTACATTGCATAAATGCATGCATTATTTTACACACTTCATACTTGTATTATACTTGATGATTGCCTCAATAAGGGTCTTCTAGGGCTTATAAAATGTCTTGGTGCAGCCATATTGACGTACATATAATAATATAACAACAATCTTTCCACTAATAAGTCATCTACATAGCAACCAAGTATTAGGCATAATCCTTACATAAGAATATATGAACATATAAAAGTAAGAAAAAAGGTGAGGAATTAAATTTGAAGTGTATTTTAAGCATGATAATGATTAAATTTAGGTTGGGAGAATAAAACTATAACATATTGAAAAGAGTGAATTTGTTTACTTTTAGGAGCTGAAAATTTTATTGTGTATTATAGAAACAAATACATATAAAGAAACCAAGCAAGAAAACAAGAGACAACTACTTCTTGGATATATTACTAGAGCAATGGTCTCTTTATAGGAAAGTGACAACATAGACCTAATACTAGGGTGACACAAACCCCAACCCTAAAATGACTCAAGTGAACATTAAGTCAAGTTTACATTATTTGATAAAGTAAAATATTAAAATAAAGTGATAAAGTGACTTTATTACTAAGCCTATACTAGCATGATCATAACAACCTCATATTTCAAACACTAGTACTAAATACAGGTTCGTTTCCTTCCTAAGGCAAACAACTGCAATTGGGAAGCCTACTTATGTTATTCAATATGTCTTATATTAACTATCATTTGTTGGAGAAATATTGCAAAACTCATACAAAAGGATGATGAGTGATAATAGAGTATACCGGAGATAATTAACTACCTAGAATTACTAGAGCTTAGTACCTAATACCATAGAAGCATAAATCCTCAAAAAATCACAAAAATCACAATTTTAAAAAAATCTCCAATTGAAATGATTTTTTCTCCAAAAAATAACGATTTAATCAGTTGTAATTTTCAACAATGTTCAACAGTTTTTAAGGGTTTAAATTGTGAAAAATCGCCTAACCAACCTGTTGCAAAACCCTAACCACACAAAATTGCTATTTAATCTGGAAATATTCGAGCCAAATTTTTTCAATTTTTTGAATGCAATTACAACAACATGCACCCGTTAAGGTTAGCTCTAAACCAAAACGATGCTGAAAGCAACTCTAACCAGAATGTACACCAGGATCCCGACGTGGGCAAGGTGTGAGCATTGGTCAGAGGATCTTAAAGAAATGCTGATACAAAGAACTCTAACCAAGAATGCGCCGGCGAACGACGAGCATGTGGTCAGAGGATCCCTACCAACTAATAAGCTGAAATAACTCGACGTCAAGAATGTGCTTTCCAACCCGAGATGGAATTGGAGCTACCATATGACGGAGATGCTAAGGATTACAATGCAATTAAGGAAAATAAGCGAGAATGCTGAAGTAACTCGACGTCAAGAATGTGCACTCCTATCCAAGATGGATAGGCGCTATCATATGACGGAGCAACTAAAAAGTAAATACAATAGACTGAGCAAGGATCAGTCTCTTCCACAAAATGTGGGAAATATAATAAAGAGCTTACAAATGTGAATATTGGCTGGTTAGTACTACTAACAGCCTTACAATGTAATAAATCTCCTGCAAGCACGATGGATTAGAGTGATAATCACACTGCTGAATTGTAGATCTACTCCAGAATGATTAATATGACTAAGACAGACAATCCCAGCCCTATTAATAATTTTACTAAGTCTGATATGACAGATCTGCAGTTAAGAATGGTGAAAACAGCAACTCCAGAACTCACTTAAATGCTCATATCTCTCTCAATACTCACTCATTTAACTTGAAATCAGTTGCAAAACATTCTAATGATGATGACAATGAAGATGGATCACAAAAACTTCTCACAAAGACCCCTATTTATTTTGCACGACTTCCAAAGCACTTACAAAGTGAAATTGCCTGCAAGCAAGGGCGATTTACTTTAGATAATTCATAGACTTCAAATAAAATTCTGGAAACTTGCACATATGGTCGCCCTACATAGGAAAATAGATTGGAACAGTACCCAGAACAATATTATTTCTGTTTCTTGAGTTGTGAGTAAAAACAACCTACAGCCATACAAACCAACAACTCTAAAATTGACAGAAAATACAATAACTCAACTACAGAATGTGAGAAGAACCAACTACAATGAAAGGAAACCAACTACAACTAAACCTTTCAACTAGTTGCTGTCTTTCAAGCAAGAAGAAGAGCCAAGCTAGGAGGCTTACATTCCTCGAAGCAATCCCAAAGCCAATCCGGCAGCATAACTTTGCAAATTCATCAGATAACAAAATGAGGACCCCGAGCTCCAATTTATAACTTTAGAAGAGCTTTCTAGAAACCTCCAAGAAGGGCGCCACCTCAAAGATTCTTTTAGGTCATTGACTTGTCTTTTGTCTTCACCCTCAGGATGGCGTACTTGCTTAAGAAGATAAATTTCACTTTTTAAATAAAATATTTGGCTCACCCAAAGTTGGCGTCCAAACTCCTTGAGCAATATTTGGCTTTAGAAATATTAAAATATTTCCTCCATGTGAAAATACCCTTCAATGTCCCCCTTTTAAAGACAATATTAATTCATGATGCTAGAACAAGGAATTATAATGTTAAATTATAACATTATAATATAAAATATCTTATATCACCATGGAAATGCATCAAAAGCCAAATTCAACCATACCGTCTGAACAGACTGCCAAAGTGGAGCCAACTGATTAGGAGTCAACAAGTCAACTGCTAAAAATAGAATTTACTAAAAATAGTAAATTCATGTAATTGCTCATAATGCGAACTGAAACCACCAATGCGAAGCTCTCAGAAAACCCAGAAGGAATCCGCAATCCAAGTTCAACAATTCCAAAAGAAGACTCCGCAAAAAGACAAAACATCCTCCAAAGTTTGGAAACCCTGATTCGAGCTTCTACTTAGCCTGAGTTTGTGTAAATACTAAATCCAAATGAAGAAGTAGGGCTAAATTGGGGACATTACATAATCAGGTTTTTTTTGTTGATTTTTAGTACAAAATCGAGCATCAATCGCTAGGATGTGGTTCACCATCAAAGATTTGCTAGATTTCATTAGGATGTTGAGGCTAATTGTAGGAAGGCGACCTTGAATGGACGTATATTTTTAATAGATGTTAAGGACATTAAAATAGAAACACGTTATTTGGTATGCTTCTACGTTTGATGTTAAGGATATTAACATGGAATGGTTTAGAGATGTGCTGTTTTTTTCTCTATATTCCACACTATTGTCATTTTCCTTAGGTTCGTAGTAATGCTTTCCATGTATATAAATCTAAAGACATAATTTAGTGGGAAATGGTAGATAATATCATAAATACTAAGCAAGGCTTCTATCTTATTTTTTAACGTATCTAAACTTTATAAGAGTACTTGCTAAAAGTAAATATAGAAAGCCAGACTAAACTGAAACAAAACTTTATTGGCTTGATATCAATCTAAAGAGGTTTGTTTTCTTGAATTCTTATGATCTTGACTATTCAAAAGAATTTTAAAATTTCAATTTTCAACAATAATATGAAGGTGGTTGTTTAGTTTATCAAGGTTAGCTTGGGACAAGTTTCCTTTTCAGATTCTAACAAAGTGTGATAATTTGGAGCTTTAGTTTGACACTGGCCATCAAGTTTTAATGACAAGCAGGTAGGGTACTGACAATCATATAATCAAGTGGGAAGCAAAAGTATATACATAATATTATATAGACATTGTGGAATTGGAAGCAGAATGGTTCCTATTAGAAAGATAAAAATCAGCTTGTAGTGCTGAAAAAAATTAACTGTAGCAATATTTTATATCAAAATGAAGGATTGTTTTGGTTATATTTAAACTTCCTATATATTCTGCAAGCTTAATACTTTGTTAATTGGTGAAACTCACTTCTTAAATGCATGCACTGCACTTGTTAGGGAACTACATTCCATTTAGGATCATTGTATAAATGGAGGTTCAGAAGGTCTGCAAGCAGTATAATAACAGTACAATGAATGCTTTAGACATGTATAGTGTAGCATTCCATGCATGTTAAATAGGTATTAGACAAACTAATACATGCCTTGAGAGAAGTCGTGCCCTAGTCTTGTGGGCTTATCTTAATCCCTCCCGAAGCAAGCCTCATATTTTGTTTTTAACGATCCAGATAGATTTCAGCAGCAACTGTCCCATTAAAAAGGAATGTTCCTTGTGCTTTGATTTTCCATTGAAACTTGTACCTATAATCTCTCAAATTCTCAACTCAAAATCCATCAATGTTCTTAACACCATCATCCACTTATACACAAAATCAAGGAAAATTTACTTGAATAATAATAGATAAAATTGTAGCTCAAAGAGTTGCTCTCTTCTTTTGTACTAACAGGTCTTTATTATCCAATGGAAAAATATTTAACTTTCCCTTTACTGTTTTACAAATCTGCTAAAATAGTTATCAATGAGAACATTTGTAATGACCCTGCTCAAATCTGATTGAACACTTCTGATTTTTGGCTTTGGTAATTTTGTCAAACACTTTGCATACAAAGGTCATATGACTGATATAACATTTCAGTTTGCTTCAATGGTACTTTCCTTCACTTAACATCAATAAGAATGTTTGCAAATAACTCTAATTTTTTTGAGCAATGTCCTAGAATGAATGTGCAACTTATTTTGGCATTATTCAATGCATATACATGATCTAAGCATGAAAAATGATCACCTACAGCCAAGAGACATTTTAACAAACAGTTGGTATGCAACTAACAAGCTGAATACAAATGATATAGAATTGTTCAAATGACACTAGCAACTTATATCTCCTTAATTGCACTGAAATATCTAATACAAAGCTCATAAAGGCCAAGACTCTTGGCATGTACAATGATTACAAAAAATGAATATGCTGGTAAAGATGCACACCTACAGCTGCAACTCTAACTTTCCCATATGCAATAAAATTATGAACTACTAATAGTGGAACCTGATTGAATGTTGAAGCCCTTGATGATAGATGAAGTAGCAATTAAATTCCAAGCAAAATGAACTCGTCTTAGGCCCAATCGATGCTTTCACCCAGCCGCCCCTATACTTTAGATAAATAAATGCAGCAATTAAACTCCACCTCTTGGCACTTGAAATGATTGGTAGGACCAAAGGATTAGAATGCAACAATTCCTAGAACCATAGGAGGCTTCAATGATGAGATATGAACAAAAATGTCTTGCCAATGGCGCCCTTGCTGTAGTATATCAGACCATTGCAACTTCAAAATCAGACCCTTAGGACAATGCAAAACTCCTCCAAAATGTTTGAAACATCCTCTCCATTCACCATTGAATGTAATGCTGCAACCTTCTTGGAGGATCGATGCCAAATGAAGGAGATATATGCAAAATCGTGGCACTAATATGCAGACTAAGATGATTGTAATAATATATCAGAATTCTGGAAATGACTGAATGAATGCAAATCGACCTCCTCAATGCAAATTCGATGAAGACTATGAACTCCAAAATGTCTCGAATGCAAACACCAATCGATATCATACAAAACTTGGCCAAAGGCCACAAAGTTTTAACCAATGAAGCACAAATGAAAGGCTGAAGTAACTTTCTTCGAGCTGCAATAATTCAAGTGATATTTCACACCCTCAAAATTGCTATCAATAAGAAGTTTTCGTTTCCTATGATAAAGGACAATTTGCAGAAACCCGAGGCTCCACAAGATGAAATGACCATCAACAACAACATCAAATCTGGATGCTAGGAAATGAGCCCACAATGTCTTTATTCTTTTTCTTCAAGAGGTCGGCCCAACAAAAATAATATAAAATTCAACTTCTAGAAGCTTGTCATAATAATATTTTAATATTGCACTTTATAATAATATAAAATATAACCCAACTCCTAAAAGTGCAATATAATATTATAATATAAAATTAAGGTTTTCATAAATAGAAATAGCAATGATGATACTAGGAAAACCCACATGAAATCACGAAATGATCCAACCAATCAATTGGGTATGTGCCAAACGATCCTCTTATCAAGCCCCATTAGCCTACGAAGATCAGAAATAGGCTAATTCCCCCAAACACCAATGCTCATGAAAAAGGGGACATTACAACATTTCAATATAATTTATGGTCTTTTGTGATGTAAGATTCTATTTCAAAAGCATTTTCTATTACTCTATCTTGAGCTAATTCCTCTTATCAAGCCCCATTAGCCTACGAAGATCAGAAATAGGCTAATTCCTCCAAACACCAATGCTCATGAAAAAGGGGACATTACAACATTTCAATATAATTTATGGTCTTTTGTGATGTAAGATTCTATTTCAAAAGCATTTTCTATTACTCTATCTTGAGCTATTTGATTCAAAACCTATTAAGTTGAACTTTGCAATTGCTTCCTTTGTCATATAGTTTCCCTTTCACAGTCTTCATATAGTTCTTTTTGACACCGTTTTAGAAATTGCAAGTACTGTTAAATCACAAATATGAACCAGTTGATTCCCATTTTGTAATTTGATGTCTGCTTAGCAAAGGAAAACTGTCTTTTTAATGACTTTCTTGAGCTTGATGATTTTGAGATCCTAGAGGACAACTTGGATGGTCATGAGGTTGAACGACTTAGGAGAGGCTTTGAACTAGGAGCTTTACCATCAAGACCTGCAGCCCTCTGGGATAGCTCTATTTGTAGTGGCAAGAGTCACTGGCTATGTTTGATTTTTTGGAACTTTGTACAAATTATATTTTAATTAGTTTATAGGTTGACTTTGTACAAATTATATTTTAATTAGTTTATAGGTTGACTTTGTACAAACTATATTTTAATTTAAATTTTGTTAATTGTAACCATCTAGTTATTATTTATTCACTATGATGTATGCATTGTGCAATACAATGTAATCAGCGATATCAATATAAACAACAAAATCTTATTTTCTACAATTCATGGGTTAAATTCTATTTTATTTGCTCTCTATATCTCTATACTATGGAAGTGCCCTTAAATTTCAAAGAAAAGTAATTTTTATTTCTTTTTCTAAAATTTCTTACCTTTTTTTCTAAATCTGATATTTTCCCATTTTTTCTTGATTTTTTCAAAAAATCTTAAACTTTTAGTTTGCTGTTTTTTTCCCTGAATGATTTTTGCTGTTATGCTTAATACAATGCCTTACAATTGAATTGTGAAGCTAGAACTTAAATTTTCTTCAATATATGCCAAGCTTCATTCATGAGGTTATTTTTCATTATTGGGACCAAAATTCCCTTAATTGGCAGTCCTTTCTTTGTATCTTTCCAGCTACTGTAAGAGTCAAAACTCTCTCAAATGATGCAATATGCCAAAGCTCCCTTTAGGTAGTTAAATGGATCCATCAGATTATCAATAATTGGTAAAGTAATCTTGCATTAGAAAATCATTTATGCTTCTTTGATGTTCTTAGATATAACTTTTCTTGGAAGGCTAATGTACTTAAAGGGTAGTTAGGGTCTGTATCATAACATATTGTCAAGCATGTCTTTTGACAGGGTGCACGGATTGCCTAGTTTTGCAAATAGATGTGAAGGGCTTGAAAAGATGTTGATGATTAAATTGTCTTCTTGTGGTCAACTGACAAAAAATGGTTGTATTCAATGTGTATTGGTGTAGATAATCTTGGTCTCTTTGGTATATGAGAAGCAAAGGAATTTGCGGATTATGATGAAAATGCATGGATTGGGAGATGGACCATATTGGTTAATTACATATGGTTATTTTTTGGTCCTTTCAATCATCTACATGTTATGCTTTGTGGTTTTCGGCTCTGCTATTGGTAAGCTGCAATTGTTAATTGGATTGAACAACTTTGAGTTAGAAATCATCAAAGGTTATGTGTTTCAGAATCCTTTCAAACTGACTTCTTTACTGCAGGGCTGAAGTTCTTCCAGTTGAATGATTACAGCATACAGCTAGTTTTCTATTTTATCTACATCAACTTGCAGATAGCACTTGGATTTTTAGCAGCAACTGCTTTTTCTAATGTTAAAACAGCTACAGGTATTATGGTAGAAACCAATTTCAGTTCTGGGTGGATTTTATTTGAAAGGGGGTTTGAAGGTAATTGTTCATAAGCATGGGTACTCTTTTTATTCAACTCTGATTTCTGGGCTTTTACTTGGCTATACATTGACAGTTGTTGGATATCAATACGTATTTGGATTTGGACTACTGGGAAGCTTCCTTTTTGAATTCTTTATGGAGGACACGAGTTTTCCAAGTAAGTCAGTCTGTTGGGTGAATGAGATATATTTTAAATACTGCAATCTTTAAAATTAATAATATGATGTGTTTTTCTATTCAGCAGAAAAACATGGAGGAAAGAAATTGAAAATATATGTTAGAATAAACAATAATAGACAATATAATACAGTTGGGAGAAGCTAGGATAGAGGTTGCTTGCAGATGGAGCTATAGCTTTTCAATTGAAAATAATATGACAGCATTTAACTAAAAGTTCATTCTTTTTTTGTTTGTCAGAAATCTGGGTCTTGGTTATGGAGCTTTTACCAGGGTTCTCTCTGTTTCGAGGGCTTTATGAACTGGCTGATTATGCTAGAACAGGGGTCAATCAGGGAACTGATGGTATGCGATGGAAAAACCTGAATGATCATAACAATGGCATGAAAGAAGTTTTGATCATCATGTTCATTGAATGGTTAATTATACTTCCACTTGCATACTATTTAGACCAAGTAGTTTCTTTAGGAAGTGGAGTAAGGAAGCATCCTCTATTCTTCTTGGACTCGATAAGGAAGACACACCAACCGTCATTCAGAAGATCTAGTTTAAGAACACAGAGCTCAAAGTCAAAAGTAACAGTGGAGATGGAAAAAGCTGATGTTGCACAAGAGGTCACTCTCTAACACTTTCTATGACATGTATTCATGCTATTGGATTTATGGAAGTTAATAGAACACTATTTTTTTTTGTCATCCTATAAATTGAAAAAATATACTGTAGGTCTGTTCTTGGCAATATAAGTACTGTTTTCTTGCTTAATGGGAAGTTGACTTTATTTTTCAGCTTTTTCTTGTTCAGTCTGGTAGCTGTGGTATCTTTGAAAACTGAAATACTGCTTTATCATTAAGATTTAATTGAGAAGTTTTCCATGTACAAGGTTACATAGATATGATAAGTATTTGATGCACCCATATGAATTAATCACATAAGGTCAACATAAAATTCTGTCATGTCACCCGAAGTACAATTCTCCTCACTTGTTGATGTGATTTTTGTGACCAACACCAAATAGCAAAATAAAGTATCCAACGGCTGCTCCATTCTCTCTTGATCAAAGTATTATGTATGCTAAGATTGCGAGAGAGATCATACGTTCAACTCCAAGGTTCCTTCAATGCAGTGGAGTACACTCAGTTGGTTCGTTGTGATATGTTGTTTTCATGAGGGGACTTACACGGTTGTTCAAAAACTAGTAGCTGACAGCAAATTAATAATGAAAGGGGTTTTTGTGCGTGATGCGAATGATTTAGCGATGAGGTACGTGTTTCCTATACTAACCAGAAATGTGCGGAAATTAAATGAGTGCAGGGTTTAGAAAATTTATGTCCTAGTCTAAGTGCAAGATGTGCGGGGCTTGACTTCAGCAGACTTCAACCGGACTTTTCCTTGCCTCGCGTTGGACAACTTCAACAAAGTCGGTGCAATCTTCAAGGGAGCAGCAAAAGGTATTCAGATTACAACTCAACATGCAAATACCGTTAGGACGACGCATACAAACACATGAATTGCAATTGAAGTTAAGTTTGAAAAGTATTCCAGTTGACCACACAAGTAAGGCTTACCATCAGCA
This sequence comes from Sequoia sempervirens, assembly GCA_007258455.2. Lineage (NCBI taxonomy): Eukaryota > Viridiplantae > Streptophyta > Pinopsida > Cupressales > Cupressaceae > Sequoia > Sequoia sempervirens. Next base: position 19,987 of record VDFB02185785.1, read on the forward strand.
AGCTTACTAGTGGTATGGATTAAGCAAAGTTGCTTCGATCAAACACCACAATCCACAACTAACTACTTGCATGAAAATGGAAATTACTCTAATTTAAGCTACTTGAAGTAGAAGGGGTGAAGAAATCTTGCTAGCTGCTCATAACAAAAGACGAATTCACCATCAATGAAAACTCTCTTTATTATGATAGTTTTCACAACAATCTCTTACAAAGTTCTCAAGGGAAAAATTTCCTTCTTCAAACTATGCTATGCAATGAAACTATGCTAACTCTAAACTATCTCTCTATGCTCTATTCTCTGATCTCTAATCTAATGATGTACAAATGAGGGGCAGTACCCTTTATATAGATGGCCAATCTCAATGGATAGTCCAGATTAAATTACAATGGATGGCTCAGATTAAGCCACATCAGCCCTAGACTAGATTTTGCCCTAAAAACTGCCAGAAGATGGAGTGGTGCAATTAATGAGCACAAAAATGGCAAATTCCTCGTTTGACCACTATGGGAAATTAATGCCCACTATCCTTCTAGAAGATTCTCGTTCAGGATCCTATTCCCATTGTTCTTCTCTCTGACTGCAAAAGCAACAAACCGGGTCAGCACTGCATCAACCTCCTGTTCAGAAATGGCTGGAGTAAGATTAAGCTGATATTCGAGGATGGCAATTGTTTGCTCCTGCCAGATGCAAGATTTTCTCCAGGCCTCGATGGATTCCTACGTGCTTTGAATAATAGCGGAGAACGGGGAGATATTCTCAAAGTCTACCTGAGAAAATACTCTCTTCTCAGAGAAGAATGGTTGCAATCTGCCCTTCAATCCATCCACTGTCACTTCCTCGGGAGCTAGTTGTTTTGTGAACAATGCCTCCAACGTGTTGAAGATGCCTTCTTGGATGTTTCCCATGGCCTTCCTGATCTTGGCCAACTCTGTCCTTGTTGTGCCAAAGAAACCTCGGCCAGTGAATGCAGCAGAATGCCGGCTGGAAAATCTTATCTATCTGGCACAGATCACCCTCCTTCAGCTCAAAGTCTGCAGCATATGCCATCGTCAGATCATCATATATACATACCGACCTCTTGTATTTTTCTCCCTTTAGAAGCAGTCTATCTTTCAATGCTTGGAAGGAGTTTTCAACTTCCTCAATAACTTGTGCTCTGGTAGGGCGCCCCAATTCAACTGTAGTAATCGTATAATTTTCAGGCATTGCTTCATCTAGATCACATTCCTCCCTTGGAACCGCAACATGAAGAGTGCGAGAATCAGACTCATCTGTTTCCATCCTGGAGTATTTTTGGCTCTTTTCCTCTTAGGTGACCCGCTTATTCTATTAAGGAGCTCTTCCATCTCTATTGCTGGGTCGGTTTCGTCCTCCTAATCTCTTCTTATTGCACTTGTGAGCCAATTTGGGACATCTTGTTGAGCGCTACAAACGACAAGCAGCTGCTCTTCCATTGCTTCTACTTCATGAACTTCCTCTTCAACAACATTCGATTGAGGCTCATCCATCTCCATGTGCTGACTATCCTCCTCAAGACCCCGAACTTTAGGCTCCGTAGTGTTCTCATCTTCAAAGGCTGCCTCGATTGCATGATCCAGGCAAGTGTCCGTTTCTGTTTCCTCATCTTCATCCGGCTGGTTGGCACTCCTAAGAGCATTAGCGCTCTGACTATCGGGCTCCCTAGGCAATGGCTGGTTGACTTCTTCCATTTCTTTCTCTTCATTCACACTAACCCTCTGATTTGCGAAGATTGAAACTTCTTGTACGCTGGAAGAGTGGGCTAACAACTGTGTAGGTGATGCTTCCTCCGTCCTCTGAGGCTTAGGTTGAACTGGTTCCTCCTCCTATGGCTCTGTAGGTTAGGCGACCTGTTTTTTTTCTTTGTTGATGTTAGTGGCCTTTGATCGCCCATGAGGTTGTATGTGAGGGCAATTGATTTTCTCTTAAGCCTGTGAACATGTCCATCCACCCAGCTCCTTGTGAATGTTAAGATAGGCATAGACGAAGTGTCAAAGTCTGTGATCTCCAGCTCTGCCCAATCAGGTGGTGGGATTGGCGTGTCCTTTATTGACTCATAATCTGGGTGAATAATGCTAGCATCCTCATCTACCTGGTCTGGAACTTGGACAACCTCGCATTCCTTGATCAATTTCAGAGGTAATCTGAAGAACATCCTCTTGATCTCGGCCTCATCTTTTGCATTCGCCCAAAAATCTTCTACATGAGCCTTGTGCCAATATTCTTCACCCCGTATCACCCCAATCCTCCTTTGAGGATCAAAATATTGTCGGCTGGTGTGCAGAGTGCAGTGATAGAATTGTAACTCCTCTGCTTCCTTGGCTGCCTGCAAAGAAGGGCACTCCTCAAGTGAATTTCCCATAACAATAGGGAAGTGCAATCCTCCTTTCTTCCTTTTCCTTATGATTTTTTCGTAGGCCATGAGTTTCCTAGACACTTTAAGCATTACCATCTGTTATCACGGAATCTAGCAACGCTCGTTCCACGGATAACCCCCCTATGAAACTTGTACGTTTCCTAGGATTCGTGATGTTCAAGTACGCATAACGAAGTGATTTTCAAGCCACCTCAAAATGCGTTCCAAAGCCTCGAATAGTCAATTCAAGCATCCCCCCATGTTCGCCTCGCGAAGACCTTCGAAACGAGCCCCTTCGCGAAGTCTCACTGTTTGTACTTAGCAAATTGCGAAAGATGCAGTTGCACTGAAAAAGTGCGCTCCTGCTCTCAAGCCAAATTTTGGCTAAGTATGAAAAGTGCAGGGGCGCTAATTTTTAGCGCCCCTGCATGAAAGTGAACTTTCTAAAAAATGTAATAGCGCTAAATTTTAGCGCTATTACACTTTTTCCTGACACTTAAACTTTTTCTGGCCCTGGCACGTTTCTTCATGTTTTTCGCTTTTTTCGTCAATCGTGCCACTTTTCGTGCCTAAATTTATTGCTCGACTTGAGTTAGGTTTTCGATTTTCTCTTTCACTTAAAAGTGTTTTAGTTTGCCATTTTCATTGTTTATGGTCTTTGTTCTTCTTTTCTTCTTACTGGGCGAGTTTCTTCTCAAGCTGGGAACACGTTTTTGAGAATTTCGACTTTCCTCTCCAGCAATCTTTGCGTTTCATCTTGGTAAGTCAATTACCCTTGCTTTCTCTCCTTTTTCTTTCATTCCTTTGTGTATGTTCTAAGCTTTACATATGCATTTTTTTCCTACGTTTTTATTCCCACGCGTTTTTCTTTCTCTTCATTCACGTTTTTGATCTTGCGTGTACTTTACTTGCCTCCTTTCCATGGCGTTTCTGCGTGGCTTTCTCCTCTTACTCTCATGTTTCTCCTCTTACCCTCACGCAATGGAACTCTTGCGTTTTGTTTTCAACGCATTCCTCTTGCTTTTCACTCCAACGTTTTTGTGCGAACTTCTTTCCTTGTCGCCCTTTCTATAATGTTCTGATGCGAACATTAGGGAATCTCTTGTTTTGTAAGAATGGTTCCCTTGAAAATACAATGGTGATGAAACGAATTTAAATTGCAATTCCATACAAATAAACACTTTGCCAACCCCGAGCGCCGTTTTCATGCACCTTTACATCTGTTTTACGAAAATATGTTTGAGAAATGCAGAAGCGCTAAAAATTAGCGCCCTGACATGTTGAACATGTTGAAATATATTCTAACTGTGCAAAGTGTAGGAGCGCCATTTTTTAGCGCCCTTGCATCAAAGACTGAAATCTCCAAAAATGTAAGGGCGCTGAATTTTAGCGCCCTTACACTTTTTACAATCTTTTTCCAGATGAGCTTCATTTCTGTCCATTTCTCTCCTGAACCTTGTTCCTTCCGTTTTGTGCATCGTTTTGCGTGCCTTGTCATCCGTTCCACGCTTTTCCGTCATCGTTGCTCATTTCGTGCATTCCCATGCTACCTAACGACTAATGTTTGTTATGGCTCAACACCTTGCAGTCTCTTTTCAAAGATCTTCAAAGTCAGAGTGATCAAAGTTCCAGTTGTTTTTGATGACTGCCAGTAAACCTCCATCTTCTTCGAAAGAAAAAGGACAAATGAAGTACAAATATCAAGGTGTCTATCCGCCGACTGTAGTGGTCTCCAAGGTGGAAGAGATAAAAGACACGGAGGTTGGTCATCAGGACTTGGTTGATTTTGCAAAGCAAACAGAGACGAAGCCTCTTCCTGATCCAATGAGAGCAATCGTACACAACAACCTTCATTTGGTGGCAATGTTCCCTACAGCTGCACATAATACAGAGTTTGTTCTTCAGGTGGCGTCTCACTACATCAGAGAAAGTAGAAGTGTGATCGATTCTTCCGGGCACGAGATTCTGAGACTCGACCCTGATTTCTTTGACATTGTTTTCAAGGTTCCTCATATCGAGAAATACATTGATATTTCTATACAAAAAGCACAAGAGGTTTTTGACGCTGATCCCAATAAGGCTAAAAACCTAATAAATACTCAATGGTTGAAGAAGCCTAGGCAATCTGTTTCTAGATGGCCGAAGGGACTCCTGCGAAGCGATTTCAAGGATGACGTCAAAGATATGATCACATTTTTAAGCAGAGTGAAAGGATTGCCAGAATCGTCCACTTTTCACGATTGGATGTATGAATACATCAGGATTATAAGAAGACAAAAGGTGCACATTGACTGGGGCAAACAGATCAGTGATGAAATACATGAGCAGTTGATCAATGTTCCTTCCACATTGAAATTCTATATGACTTCTTACCTGGTGTATGCGGCGGCTGTAATGAGACAATTCCCAGGTTTATCTACAAAAGGGAATCGGATGATGGTACCTGTGTACAGATTTTTCTATCAATTGGAACTGAAGGAAAGTTTTCATCACTTCAGACGGGTCACAGATGCTTTCTTCGCGCCTTTGCTTTTCAATTTTGATCCGGCTCTTGAAAGAAGAGTATCGATGAGGGCTTATAAATTGGTAAGTAAAGTTGGATCTCTTTCTTCAATTCCAACGTTTACTTACTTGAGAGTCTTCTTGGTTGTCCCTACATGCTACCACGATATCCTTCGGATAGGTGGGTTCTCATGGAGATGTGCAGACAGCTGATTTCAGTGCATAAAGAACGAAGAAGTAACCACAAGCGTGGATTCAAGTTCCCATTGACAATCGGCAGAAATACTATCCCAACTGTACAGAAAGCCAAATCTGTCTATGCTGAGATGCAAATCATGACAATCAAGACCTACAGGTATAGGTTTGATTTTGATTACCGGGATGTCAGAAGGAAATTACAAAAGGGTCATCATCACAAATACCGTTTGAGACATCTGGGCTGATTGCGGTCAAAGCCATTCGCAAAATGGACTATTGCAGGTTGACTGTTCAACAGATCAGAGATCATGATATTGCTGACCTACCAGAGGATTTTGCAGATCCAGGTGATATCATGAATGTTGTCTATGATGAGCAAGAAATTGCTAAAAGGCCGTTGCTTGCAATTCAGTGGTCTAGGAAAGAAGTTACTAGCATAAGAGAGAGGTTGAGGCCAATCCTAGCCAACACTGCAGAATGGTTACATAAACATGGTTATGAAATGAAAAGTTTCAGAACAGACTCAGAAGGAGAGGAATCCGAAGCAGAAGCTCGCCAACAGCAAGAACTCCGCAACAAAAATAAATTAGCGGTTGTTCCCACTTCTTCACGAAGAGGTCCTAGGATCAAGTTTACTGTTGGCAAGAAAGATACCCAGTCCGTCCCTGATACAGAAATCACGGAATCTAATCCATCCCACTCTAAGGGTAAAAAGTCTATTCTAGA
>VDFB02185787.1:0-10358 GCA_007258455.2 Sequoia sempervirens
CAACTCCGCTACTCTCTCTTCTTCATTGGTCTTCTTCCTTTGGTTTTGTGTCATGTGCCTTAGGTGTTTTCTTTTCGACCTTAGGCATTTTTCTTTTGTTTTGGTGGACCCAAAACCAGAACAAAAACTGAACTTGGAATTCCTTCTAAGTTTTGTTTTCTATTCCCTCCCTGGTCCCGGTTCCACCTCTCTTTTTTTTCTATTTCACGTCTTTTCGTTTTGTTCTAGCGGACCCAGAACCAGAACTAGAACCGAACCCTGAAACTTTCAAAGTTTCAGGTTTGGGTTTTTTTTCCATTCTAACCCCAGTTCTGCGTGTCCTGTTCTTTCACTTTTTGTCCCCTTTTGTTTGGTCGCGGGGTCTTCTTCTTCCTTTCCCCTTTTCTTTTTCGTTATTTTGGTCATCTCTTTATATGTTTTCGGAGGTGAGATCAAGATGGAATCCAAAACTAAAACTTTGAAGAAGTTTCAATCCCAGATTTAGTTCTGCCCCCGCCCCCATTGTGTTTCACCTGGGATCGATTTTTGCTTTGATCCTGCCTGTGTGTGTTTCCATCTTTTTTCCCTTCGTGTTTGGGTTTCTTTCGCGGATGCGGAGATGGGACTCCCACATGGAAATGTTGATTATTTCCATGGTTAGTTCCCATCCTGACTTCAGTCCCGATTCTGATTTCTGTTTGGTACTGCCCCCGCCAGTTCTGAAGGAGGGGTGTCATTTCGGGGTCGTATTTTGTCCCAATCCCAGTTCCGCTGGGATTCATCCAATTTTTCCTCTCGGTCCTAGTTCGGTCTTGGTTCCGTCCCTGCCAATTTTGAAGGTAGGTGTTGTCTTCATCCCGCTTCCGCCCCCACCAGAGTTGTGTTTCTTTTGATAAAATTGAAGGCATGATAAATAATGATATATTTTATTTTCCTTTGAGAACTAATGGAGGCATCTATTTTGCAGGATCAAGTTATTTATCTTAAAATGTCTCTCTAGTAAGTTTCGCCAAAGGATGTAAGTTCGGCGTGATGTCTGGCCAAAGAAATAAATTATTGCCGACTCGGAGAGTCTCGACGAGGGGAGGTGACTTCAGCGAGAGGTCTTGCCAACCCGATAGGGTCTCGCCAACATATTTTGTACCCTCGGTATAGCATGTTGAGCTTGGTGTAACATCTCGCCAACCAAGCAAAGTCTCCATGAAATGAAATGAGCTCTCGGTGAAAGGACGTGACTATAGTGTAATGTCTCAGTGAGGGAAGCTAGTCTCGCCAACATGGAATTATCTCAGTGTAATGTCTCGCCGACCTTGATAGGGTCTTGCCGAAATAGAATGAGCTCGGGGAGAACGGAGGAGCCCGTCGTGATGTCTCACCGACCCGATGGTGTCCCACCGACATGTGATCTGGTGTCAACAACTTTTGACCGCTCGGGACTCCCACGTGGAATATGTTCGCCCAATAAGATAGAACTGAAGGTAAACCCTGGGTAGTTTGATTGATCGGCTATGAACTAGAGGAAGGTCACAATAATGCAACAGGTGTGGATCCCCTCTATGAAGGAGCTGATGGAGCAACTCGACGAACACAGGTGCAGGGATCTGATGAAAAGTCTGGTGCTGCTTCCAAAAGATGGTCAATGCACAAAAATATCTAGAGCAATAGGAGGGCTGAAGGAGGGAGGACTAAACCGTGAGTCATAGTGATAGCTGAGGTCTACTGGAAAAAGAGAGATCGACATTAATGATGATATTTTAGGGCATTCAAAGCAGCTCCGCTGAAGTTCAAAGATGGACACAGAGATAGGAGAGTAAATGTTGCAGCTGCAAAAGATCTAAAGGTTTCTCCTAAGGTCAAGCCATCATCAGCATGGACAGCAAGGCTTCACATTAAATGCAACATTGACTCTCTTCAGAAAAATCTGAGAGCCGACCCTCCTGAAGGCAGATATTTTGTAACCCTAATGCAGGGGACATCACATTCTTTTGGGTACATTCTGTATAAATGTAATTCTTGCCTCTTTGTAAAGGGGGGAACTAGTAGCTAAGAAAATAGTAACAAAGTTAGAAAATTGATAGTTAGAAGCGAGAGTAGTTTTTTTTTGGAATTAGATACACAGAAGCTAGCAGAAATAGAGGAAACAGGGTTGCATCCTGGTTCTTTGTAATGGGAGCTCCCTTTTGTCTTCTTGGTTAGCAGTTGGATTCAGTGGAAGCCAATAATGTATCTTTCCAGTTCTCTTAGTATAGATGGAAACAATTTGGAGTCATAGATTTCCTGTACACTGGTGATTGCGCCAGCTTTGTAAATGTTGCTTATCTGTTTCACTAACAGTAGGAGCAACCAAATTAAAATCTACTTCAGATTGTGTTTCATAATTTTGTTTATTTTGGTTTAATCATTTTGATTTGAGAGGCTTTCAAGGAATGATGTTTGGTTCTATGTTTTGTTTAAGTAATAACTTGCAATCTGTTATTGAAATCAGCACTGTGAATGAATGAGATTGTTTGTTAATCACAAGTTAATTTTGTTCTATAGTTTTAGTTAGGAATTCCTTGAAAGGTAACAAGTCTAGTTAAGTTAGATAAATGAACATTCTTTTTTGTTCCAAAGCTCTGATCCATCTTTTTATGGTTCTTTAGAAACCCCAATTAGAGTAGGTTTAAGTTTATGTTTGATCTCAGAACAATCCAAAAGCTCAACACCAGCAAGCCCCTCGAACATTACTGTTACATTGACCACTGAGCAACATCAGCATAGTTGAGAACCAACTATAAAGACCTTGGGAGCTAAGATATCCATGTGTTGTCTTTCTCTTTCAGGAGAAATAGAGTAGCAATATTTTGTTTGCATGTTGCTATGTCATTTGGACCATCAACAGAGACTAGCGCTAGAAGGAGGGACCTTGAGCAATCTTGGATTGTTGTGAGTTGGAGTGGGTCAGGTCTTGGAAAACCCAACTCTAATGGGTAGCCCTTTGTATACACTGGGACTTTCCCATGAAATCCCTGGTCATCTATATAATAGGCTTCCTTTATTTTTCCCTAATAGTGGGAAAAATGCTTCTGAACATGTCCAAATTTGTAGGCGTATATTCATTTTTCTCCAGATTCAGCATCAGGATGTCATTTGCTAGTTATTTGTCAAAACACTTCAAGGTGCAGCAAGGCAATGGTATGATAATCTGCCACCAAAATCTATTTATTCATGGATAGAATTAGAAATATTATTCTCATACCAGTTTCATCCTCATGCTCTACACCCATTACATGAATTTGCAGCTACAAAAAGGATACCATTAGAACAAGAACAAATTTATCAATTTAATCACATATTTTTGTTCATGTATCAAAGGATTCAATCTTTGGCTTTGGTTGTTGATGATCATGTACTGATAGAACATTATTATTGGGGTTTAAACCCCTCATTGGCAACCAACGTCAGACGTTGTGGTGAGGCTACATCCTTGCATGATGCATTGCACAAAGCTCTCTTATTGGCCCAATTTGGGGGTGACACTAGAAATTCAGATAGCCAAACTCAGGGTTATAATCCTCTGGTGCTCGCAAAATACCATCATCTGCAGCCTTATGCCATTTCACCCACCACCCCTACCCAGGTGCAATCATTCTCACCAAGTAGCTACGACCTTCCTAAGGTTCCAAGCACCACATTTTCCAACACCCCATATCAGGTCAATCGCGCACAAGACCACTGGGAGAACTCATCTTGGCAAAATCCAATCACAAAGTTAAGTACTCCACTTGTCAATGAAGTTGTGACCATATCATCTCTTTTCAGTCATATTCCAAAGCATAGTCCATTACACCACAATGAAGTTGTGGATGAAACATTTGATGAGCAAGTATATAATTTTGATGACTTGTTTGGTAAAAAAAATGAAAGGGATGTAAATTTAAGGCATAATGCAAATCTTAAGATGGAATCTAGATTTGTTGAGAATGTTAGTACTAACAATGGCTTTGAAGGAGATGAGGTATTAGTATGGGATTGTTGTTATGAAAATCAACAATACTTTCCAGCGATTTGAACAACTCTTTTGATCAAGATGAGGATTAGGGTGATGAGGAATGGGAAAAGGAACATGGTTCCTGTTGGATTGATATCCCTCGTGTGCAAAATATAATAAAGGAGAAGTTAGAAGAGCTGGGAGATCTGAAACTATCAGAACTTGTTGGGCCACGTGGATGTAGGATACATCGAACTAATCAACACTCTCAGATGGATTGCCACGTCTTCCTAGGAAGGATGGAGTTATATTTCAAGCAGTTGATCACTGTTGAAGGAATAATTATGGAAGATCCTTGGAGTACGTATCCCCTCAATGAGGATGAAACAACTAGCACACATGAAAATGATAATCAGTCCATCCAAAATGATGAGAGTAACTGTGTGAAGAGGTTTAATTCTTCCCTATCTTTTGATGACCTTGATCCTTGCATTGAGATGGATTCAACAACTGATGAAACTCCTCTACCTAGTACAGACTTGATAGAAGTGGAGAATGGATTCATCGATGCATTCATAGATTCTTTCATGACATTGGATGAGGAAGAAACACACTTTGATGGGTTAACACAAGAAGATGACTCGGCTGATTTAAGTGGTGAACTGATTAAAATAGATAACACACTTCAAGATGAGATTGTCGATGAATCTTGTGGTCAAGGACAGGAACTTAAATACCAAAATGAAATTCTAAGGGAAGGATTTTGAGTAGATGTACAGATCAGTCCAGTGTTTCTTGAAGAAATTCATGACGGGGTACATCTGGATGAAGCAGAGGAATGCCAAGAAAAGGACCAAGAGGAATATGAATTGAGAAAGTGCTTTCCTGACTTTGACCCCGTGCATTCAAATGAGCTCAAAGGAAATCCTTGTTCGCCATGTGCCAGTATCCCTGGCATTAATGGTGATAAACTAGACGCAGATTCTCAAACCCTTGGGGGTGACATGTTTCAAGAGAATGTTGAAAGTGAGACTTCATCTCAAGAAATCCAGAAATTTTTTGACTCTATACCCGAGATGAATATAGAGATGTTGGATAGTGAATATCCCAACTACAAGACAAACCTCACTTCGGTGGTGTTCCATGAGCTGAGACCTTGGGAGAAGGAGTTCATAAAACACAATTCTGCACCAGTAACTGAAAATCTTCTGAATTAGGTGGTATTCTTTCATTATCCTCTGTTTTTCAATGATTTTCAGTTTGATTATGGCATTGGGGATAGTAAAACGTGTTTGTGGGTAAAACATGACAAAACTGAGAACCCATAGCTAATAATATTTCAAGCTTTATACCCTCAGAATGAACTTATTGCACATAAGCTTCATATTTCTAAGTATAAAGATAAATTTGCTAGGTTTAGAACTGTGCCTAGTAGGTTAAGATTGTTGCACATAATGAAAAATCAATCAAGTCAATCTACAAATTTTTATAGTTTTGTGTTTATAAGGCTTATCTTTGTAGTTAGTTTAGGATTAGGATTGGTTAGTATTAGTTTCTGGTTTAGTTAGTTTTCTTTTTGTTCTGTTGTTTTCTTTTTCCCATGTCCTCCTGTTTTTCTGTTTGTAAAAAGTTTGTTTTTCTGTTTGTTTGTAAATATTTTTATTGTTGTTTGCTTGTCCTTTTCTTTTTGTCTTTCTGCTTCCTTTGTTCTTTTGGTTTCTATTTTGTTTTGTTCTTTGCGGTTTATCTGTTCTTTCCCCATCTTAAAATGGTGGTTGTTATCTCGGGTATATTTTGGTCATTAGGAGAGAAGTGGTTTAGATATTTTCAGGTTTTCTGATTGGGTGATTTTGTCCTAAATTCTTTGCTTTATGCCCATTGTCAATAAGAGTTGTGGAAATTATTCAAAGCAAGGTATAAAGTAAATAACCTCCATTAGCTCCCCCTGAATCTTTCACAAATTATTAGGATCATCCCCTTTTGTAATGGTATATTTGTCCTAGGGTGACAATGTTGTAAGATTTGAGTGAAAAATCTAATTCTTAGGTGTTGTTATGAAGTCCATGGTAGTTTTCAACCTAGATTAGATGTTAAACATCTGACATATTGAGAAAAAAGAGAAAATTGAATGGAATATCTGAAACTCTATGAGGAAACAAAAAAAAGAAGAGAACTATTTGAAGAGAAAAGAGGACTCAATATGAATGGGTGATTCCAGTATCTCTACTAGGGCTATAGACGCCTGGCTGGTAGTAGAGAAATTGTGTGAGAAAACTAGAGGCATCTCCGTCGGGGCTATGGATGCCTGACTGGCAGCGGAGCAATGCCTAGGACGTCATTGCACGACAGCTAATGGGAATCAACACATGTAGCTCAAATCTTGCACATTATTTTCTGAAAGATGAAGAAAGCTTTATAAAAGAGTGATGCACAATCAAGCACACACATGGATTCAGGGGTAGCTAGTGTTGATTTACATTTGATATTCTAGCTCAACCTTGGTTGTTAAAAACTGACCCAACTAGAGTTGTGATGTTCATAAACTAGGAGTTCTGGGTTGTTGAATTCTTCAGTTTCTTGAAAATGGTTAAACCATTTTCCCAACCGAGTCGCCATTTGTTATGCCTTGCATAACCACCCCATTTTATTCTGGAACAAAATGGGTCCCCCTTTGTTCTTTTGTAATTTTGGGCCTTTAGTTTTCTGCCTTGGGCATTTTCTTTGTCCTGTTGGATGCGGAACCGGGACCAATATCAAACTTGTATTTTCATCCAAGTTCCGGTCTTCGCCTACGTTCCTAGTTGGTCACGGCAGTTCCTTGGTCTTTGCCTTTTTGCTGTGGGATGCGGATCACTACGCCCTTAATATTATTGTACATCGGGTTATGAATAGTGGGCTTGTGGCTATCTTAACTCTCTATTAAGTCATATTATCATTAGTATATTGTTATTTAGTTGTTTAGGTCGGCCTAAGTCTTATATAGGTGTGTCTAAGTCGGCCTTGGTGATATCCTTGGCATAAATAGGTATATATAGGAGGTTGTGAGTCTTATTTCATCATCAAGTTGTGAAGTGTGTTCTCATTGGAGATATTTGGAGGTTTTCCCCCTCGAAGTGGCCTGTTATTCTCAGTTATTATCAAGTATTTGCAGCATATTTCATATCATATTCTTCTATTGCAAGTTATTTCATAACAAGTGGTATCGAGCATGATCTTGGCACCATAGAGGCAAGGTTTTTCTCAATTTTGGAGGCGATTTTGGGAAGAGCATATCTTTCAGATTTTGGCGAATTTTTTTCTGATTTTTAAAGGGTTTTTGAAGAACATATTGAAGAAGCTATAGTCCAGATTTCAGAAGAATTGGAGCAGAATTAAGCGAATTATTGCAGAATTATGGTTTCCACACTATTTTTTGGAGTCTACATATCGCGCACATCTTGTTGAATTGAAGTCTGATTTTTATTGGGTTTTTGAAGACATACCAAAGGAGATTACAGTAAAAATTTCAGAGAATTTAAGTTTCATTTGTGTGATTTATTTCAACATTAGTGGTTTCCATCATGACGGGGCCTGCAGCAAGGGGTAAAAAGAATGCTGTCACTCCGGGGAAGACTCCTGATAAGGATGGTGAAACAATCGAGGATATTACTCATAATGAAGAAATCAATAAGGTCAAGGAAGAAATTTCCTCAATTAAGATGGATGTGTGTGACCTAAGAGGAGATATGTCGGACATGTGAAACATGTTAAGCACCTACATAGCTGAATCAAGAAAGGAGTTCTCAAGCGGCCAAGGTGAGAATTCTAGGTCAACTACTACTAACACAAGCTTTAGTACTCCTATGGGATCTAGGAATTTATTTCCAAAGGTGGATATGCGCAAGTTTGATGGTAAGGATCCTCTAACATGGATAAACCAAATGGAGAATTTTTTTGAAGTACACCAAATACCAAATGGACAAAAGGTCACGATGGCTTCCTTATATTTAGAACCAGATCAATTCATTTGGTATCGTTGGCTCTGCACTCATCGAGGTAAAAAGGGGCTCACCGTATCATGGTCAATTTTTACAGAGGAACTCCAAGCACAATATAGCAATAGCGTCACAGACAACTTCTTCAGCCAGCTAGCTAAACTTCAACAAACAGGATCAGTTAAGGATTATATTCAGCAATTCCAAAATCTATCTTAAGGGTTGGATTCAATTCTGAGGAGAGAAAACTTGAATGACTTATTCTTGGGTGGTCTCGGGATCACATTCAACATGAGAGTAAGCATGTTTAGCCCTAGTTCCATAAATGAGTCTTTTATCTTAGCAGCGGTGAGAGAATGTTGATTCCTCAGAAGCAAGGGGCTAATGTGACAAGAGAGAAAGGATATTCAACACAACCTACTAAGTTGACTCCCCAACAAATTGAGGAGAAAAGAGAAAAAGGCTTGTGTTTCAATTGTGATAGCAAATACAGTCGGGGACATAAATGTAGTGAAAAGAAATTGTTTTATATTGAAGGTCCCAATGAGGAAGAAGAGGAGGAACCCATACTAGAAGATGAAAGGGAGTCAAATGAGGAATCACATGATTCTCAACCAATCATTTCTTTTCATGCACTCTTAGGTTTCAGTGCTCCACAAACTCTCAAGGTGGTGGGGTTCCTAAAGAAGCAGAAGGTATGATGTTGATCATTCGGGTAGTACTCATAATTTCATCAACAAAAAGTTAGCTACTAAGTCCCCAAATTGTTTCATATATCGACTCGAGTTTCAAAGTTTGATTGAGATGGTAGATGCAGTTGTTCGGGATGTCATAGAATTAGAAATTATCCATGGGAGATTATCAACATTACCCCAATATCGCATTATCCATGAGTCTTGTGAATATTATTTGGGAGTACAATGGCTTACTACATTAGGAACAATTGAGATGAACTTCCAAGAACTATTCATGAGATTTCAATCGAGAGAAGGAAGGCTAGTAGAGCTAAGGGGGTTGGAAGGAAAAATCTACACAAATGGTAAGCTCTCATCAAGTAAAGTTGCTTAGAAAGTGGATGGATTTGTAATATATGTTCATTAGAAGTCTCTCAATCTATTACTCCTACTCATCCAGTTTCCAAGCTATAATTGATAGATCACTCTCAGTTGTTCTTGGAGATATGCCTAAAGGACTTCACTCCTAAGGGGATACGTGATCATGCCATACAGTTAGTCCGAGGAGCCAACCACGAACGCCAGACTATACGGTATCACACATACAAAGAGTGAGATAGAAAAAATTGTTAAAAGATGCTAGAGGCTGAGGAATCATTAGGCATAGCAAAGTGCTTACTCCTGCATGGGGTGGTGATGAATATATTAAGAGGATGATACTTGGCATGTGTCCGGATATAGAGTGCTCAACATGTACACCATTAGAATAGAGTTCCAATTCCAGGTCATTGATGATTTGCTAGATGAATTAGAAATGGAGCTATATTTTTACCAAGTTAGATCTTAGATGCAGTTTATCGCAAATTCAGTTCAAGGAGATATTTGTAAGACAGCATTTTAGACTCATGAGGGTCATTATGAATTTTTGGTGATTCCATTTGGTCTTACCAATGCACTATCTACATTCCAAAGTTTGATGAATTCCATTTTTAAGAAGTTCTTGAGAAAGTTTGTGTTAGTATTCTTTGATGATATATTGATTTATAGCAAGACTTGGGAAGAACATTTGCAACATGTGGACAAGCATTACAAATACTTGAAGATCATAAACTATATGCTAAGCCATCCAAGTGTGTTTTTGGTCTTAAGGAGGTGGAGTATTTGGGACACATAGTTTCTCGTGAAGAATGAGGTGGACCCTAACAAAATTAAAGGCTATCATGGAATGGCCTATTCCAAAACCATTAAGAAGCGGGGAGGATTCTTGGGATTGGCGAGGGTACTATAGAGATTTGTGAAGAATTATGGTAGTATAAGCTGACACCTCTCCACCACTCTATTGAAGAAGGATTATTTTCATTGGAATGAGTCTGCCAATACAGCATTTGAGAGATTGAAGGAGGCTATGTGTTCAACTCCGGTACTTGCCACTCCTGACTTCACCAAGGAATTCATTGTGGAATGTGATGCTTCTGGAAATGGGATAGGAGCAGTGCTTATGCAAGAAGGTCAACCAATTGCTTTTGAAAGTCGTCAATTAAAAGGTAAGAATCTACTCAAACCTATTTATGAGAAGGAAATGCTAGCAATACTCCATGCAGTGAAACAATGGCAGCCTTATCTATTGGGTAGACATTTCAAGGTTAAGACAGATCATGATAGCCTAAAATATTTTTTGGAACAATGACTATCTTCTGAAGAGCAACAAAAATGGGTCACTAAGATGTTAGGATATGACTTTGAGATTGTATATAAGAAAGG